>JAQIFY010004025.1:0-12088 GCA_028533085.1 Varecia variegata
GGAGAAACACGGGCCCAGGCAGGCCAAAGTGACTTGCCCAAGGTTGCACAGGGAGTTCCTGGCAAAGCCAGGGCTAGAATCCGGGGTTCCCAACCACCGACCCAAGGCTCTATGGCATGCTACAGAAGGGTCCCCTGTCCAGGAAGACCAACAACGTGGACAGAGAACCAAAAGGTATAGTGAAGGTGGCAATTAGGTTTTCCCATTTATTATGCAACAATTTATTCAACCTTCTATCCGTCCACTCACTAGACAGACATTTGTGGAGCCCCTACTTGTGCCAGGCAGGGTCTGGGGTCAGGGTGTCAGAGGAAGCCCCCTTGCAACAGAAAGCAGTACCTCTGCTAACAACCACAACCCAGAGTGAGAGAGAACTCGCACGGGGGACTATGCCGGGGTGGTGGGTGGGGAGACGCTGGCATTGAGACGGAAACCCCTCCCAAACCACTGACAAGTCCAAGCTCAACGGTGCACACTTACAGACCATGTCTGGTACACAGTAGGAGATCAAGGGATGTTTACTGTTGAATAAATCAGGAAAGTGCCCCTGGAGGGCGGAAATGGTTCTAGCTTAGCTTACAATGGGAAGGAAGGGAGACGAGAGGTCTTGGCTACCGAGGACATGCGCCCTACACACACACACACACACACACACACACACGCCCACACTCTGTTCTGGCAGCCGCGCCGACCCGCTGGCTGTGTTATGGGCTGGGTGTGAAGGAGCCTGGGGAAGCAGCCCTTTCCTTGGGTCATATTTTATGTGACAGCTCACAGCATTCCAGGGCTGCTGTAATGGCAGAGGTCCCGCCCTGGAGACTCATTACCTATTGGAACGATGTCTTCGGGGACCAACTCTGGCCACACCAGGGTCTCAGAGAGGCTGAGAGAGACCCCCCCTGCCAAGGCTCAGAGCCAAAGTTGTCTTGCTTTATATTTTCCTTAAAATATAAATGACCTTAGTCCTTGGGGCACTGAGCTGATCTCTCTGACCTCTCGGCAGCTCCTCTGTGGAGCCACCACAAATGTCCCCTGGGTCGTGGCTGCCACAGTGGAAGGGAAAGGCATGCAGACTGAGGAGCTGGGCACCAGGCCTGGTCCTGCCTCCAGCCAGTCACAAACTTCCTTAGGCCTCAGTTTCTTCCTCAGTAAAATGGGTCTAACAAAATCCGCCCTGCTCTCACCAGCTTTTCCGAGGACCAGAGGGGACAAAAGGTGAGTTCTTAGAAAACTTAAAAAGTACTGCTCAAAGTTAAAGCCTTACAGTCTTCATGACATAAATTTTAACTTGAGACCAAAAGACATTTTACTTCTCCCTTACGTGGCTACCTTCACCTCAGATTTTCTTCAAACTCTTTCTGAAGGGAAGCTGGGAGACACAGTAGACTGTTTCAAATACAGAACAGTAGGAATTAACGTCACCAGCCAAAGCCAAGGAAAAGAGCCGCTGGCATTAATGATTCTAGCAGGGCTTCCTCCAGGAGCCCTGACCTCGGTTTCTGTCACAAATACTTTCCCGTCCCCAGCCCAAGAGGAAACAACTAGCTCACCAGGCGGTGGCACCGCCGGGGCTGGCGGCCATCTTGGCTTCTCCTCAGCCAGCCCGGCCTCCGCACGTCTCACGCGGTGGCTTCGTTCAAACGGTTTTCTTTCCTTCCTTTTGATGTGGTTCTTAAGTGCCCTGAGCCTTCTGGCCCTCTCACACGCACAGGGCGACAGGCCTCGACTCCCCTCACAGACGCTCTGGACAACAGAGGCCTCGCTGTGGGCTGCAGCCCCCTGAGCTGGGCGAATGAGACAGGCCTAGGCTGAGAGGGGCCGAGACTGTTACACCAGGGAAGGTCTGTCCCACTGGAAAATGTCCGGTCCCACCCCCTCCCACCATGACCTGTGTCTGGGATGTTTCCTGTCCGCTGGCCGCCTCTCTCCTGCTCAGTCTGGTATTGCCTCAAGGGCAAGAGCCATGGCTTCTCGTTCTTATTTCCCCCCACAGTGGGGCTGAGGTGGGCAAGGAGAGGTGACACTGTGCCCCCTCCTTCTTGGGAGGCAGCGTGGCATGGTGGAGTGGCCCGACCTGGGAGTCAGGGTCCGGGGCCAGCTACATGTTCCTGGACAAGCCCAGAGCCTCCTTCCCCAAATGTAAAAATGGAACTGACGTTAAAGCTCGCCCTTCATCATACACAGGCGCAGAGTGAGGGCCGGGCCCCACTGTGGCTGTGAAAATGTGTGTCAGCCTGGTGTGGGCCCCTGTCGGGCTAGGTCCCAGCTGGCCAAGGAGCCGTCAGGGCACGCAGGGCCCCGGGCTCCAGCCCTCGTCTCTAGCGGCTCCCGGCCTCCCCCCCACCCCCCACCAGCCCCTGCCTGGTTCCCTTCCCCACCCACCCCCCGCCCAGTCACCCACACCCTCCCCACAGACCCCAAACCCACCCGAGTCTAGAGGAATGTTAGGCCTCATTGAATGCAACATCTTCACCCTAATTTTGAGACAAGCACCTTCCAAATCAACCCGTCTTCTGAAGACAGGAACTCAGGGAGAAGATGCACACAGAACCTGCTCCTGTGTCCCGCTGTGCCCCGCCCCCCCCCGGGTGGGTCTGTCTGGAAGTAATGCAGTGAATTAACGCAGAAGGAATGAGGGAATCAGCAGGTCACCATTCTGCAAATTCCAAATGAAATAAGAAGCCCAGGCAACACACACTGGCGTGTGCCAGTCACAGCAAGGGACAGGAGGACCTTCCAGGCCCTACACCCAGGGATGCAGTTAGCAAAGGCAGCTTCAGGAAGCCCAGGGGGACAAGCAGGTTGCTAACAAATAGCTTTCAGCGGGGAAGGAGGACTGTTTGAGAGACGTAAGGGCCATACCGACCCAATGTGACCTGTGGGTCTAGGGTGGATCTGGATCCAACTGCAGAAAGGCTTTTATGAGATTAGTGAGAAAATCTAAATAGTAACTAGATATCTCACGATAAGAAATGATATTAATTGTCAAAGATATGACAATGGCAGCATGATTACCTTTTTGAAAAATCCCCCTTCTTTAAAGGTGTGTGCTGAAATATTCACAGAGGAAACACGAGGCCTGGAACGTGCTCTAGAACGATCGTGTGCAGAGGCCGGAGACGAAACTCCGTGGGCTGGGGGGTGGGCCCACGAGGCTCAGGAAATTATTCTCTCGACTTTGAATTTTTCTGTTTGAAACTTTCCAAAATAATTTAAAAAACTAAGTTCCTACCTTTCAACTCATTCAAGACTTCTTCTTCTAAGACTCAGCCTACAGAAATAATCCACACAGGTGACAGAGCAAACACGCACTCTGATGTCCCCATCATCACCTGTCCTGGAGAGTGACACGCAGCAACCTGTGGGTCGACGTCTACACAAGGACAGCAGGTGAAACCGGCACTTCCACTCAGGTGCGTGTCAGGTGAACGCTGAACGTGATGACTGATGTAAGAGCTTTTCAGCAAATGTGATAAAGTGCCCACAAGTTGAAACTAGTTACTCATTTGCCTCTCTCTGGCCGACTAGAAGAACATAAGCTCAGTGCAGCGTTAATCACTGGTCTGTCCTCAGTGTTAGCACAAGGTCTAGCACAGGACAGGCACCGAGTCAGCACGTGCTGGCTGAGCACGTTCAAATGCAAGAACATCATCCAGGTGGGTGGGCAAGACTTCCCGGGGGCCACCACAAGCACACCTTTGAGAGAAGGTGCATGCACGTGTACAAAGACCAGAGAAAATGGCAAAAATGAAATCACTGCTGCACTGGCAGGATTCTGGGAGACTCTGCTCTCCCTGGACCATGCAAGCCTTTGGTAATGCCGTGACATTGTCTTTATAACAACAGACAAGCCACAGCAGTCCTTAACCTCGCCGTGCAACCTCATCAGACGGAGATTCATACACGTGCTGAGCCCCCCTTTCTGATCCACAACAGAGAATGACCTCCAAATTCTTCCACCCTTCCCACTAAGGGCCTGGAATAGCTTTATTGCTGGAGGAAGCACAAACGCCAAGTTCCAGGAGCCGTGCTCTAATTGCTTATTATTAAAGTGTAAGTTGACTGCTGGCGCTGGCAGGGGGCCAGGAAGGGGGAATTCATTGTCTGGGGGCGCTGGGGGCTGAGGGGCAGGAAGCCGAGTAGCCACGTGCAGTTTAGAGTTTCAGGATGGCTGTGGACTCCTGGGAGGAAAGCTTCAGATGGGCAAAATGTGGACCAGACCCAGAAAGTTCCCAGGCAAATGGAGCCGGCGGAGGTGGAAAATCTCCGCCCGAGCCTGGGCTACAGTCCCCGTCCATCCAGAGGCTCTGGGGGGTCCAACCAGACAGAGGAGCACCCCCTGCACATACAGCACCAGGCCTCCTTGGAGCAGAGAACTGCAGACCCCACTGCAGCTCACCTGAGGAGTCTGGCGGGAAACCAGAGGGCAGGGGTTTAAATAAACAGATGGTACCACAGTGAGACACAGCCACCAATTTCCAGGAGCTAGTCTGTTGGAGTGAAGGGGTGGTGGGAGCAGCCGCCTTTCTAGAGGCTCAGCAAGCCTCCGCAGCCCACTAAGGCAACAGAGAGGAGACCTTTGGGTTGAGGGCAACGTGGTCCAGGAGGGGAGTGGGGCTGGGAGAATCCGCCTCTCATCCCTGCTCTGCCACCAGCTCACGTGGACACTGGGCACCCACTCTCCCACCGCAGGCCCCACTGCTCACCTGCAGGGAGCTCAAATGCTCCCTAAGGCCCTTTAGCACTGGAATCTGAGGGTCTACAGGGACATTCTGAAGCCAGAAGTGGCACAGGACACACTGGCCCTACAGTGGATCCTCAGAGCCCTCCCATTTGTCAAGCACTTACTGTGTGTCCCGTTCACACCTCCCAAGCCCCGTTCACACCTCCCCCATGTGCTTCCCACACACTGCTCTGCCAGCGGCCTGAGTCCAGCTGGCAGGAGGGGACACAGGCAGTCAGACAGGCAGAAGATGCTCTGTCCAGCTCCCACATCCACGTTCCTTGGGCAGTAGGCTCCTTCCCATCTGCACCCGGTTTGGACCGTAATAGGGCCCATTCCAATGTCCACTCCGATCACGTGTGTCACACAATGCAGAGAAACTGTGATTTTTCACATTTCAGAGATGCTGAACAGAATCTCCTGTGCACACACACGCACATGCAGAGCTGGCCAGGGGCCTCGTCTAATCAGGGCAGCTGCGACAGCTCAGACCACCCTGACCTCAGGCAGAACACCGGTCCCGGCGTGGTGGTCCAGGACGCGCAAGGTGACCTTGGAGGAGGCATTCTGCTTTTCCAGCCAAAGGAACAGTAGCCTGGTTGTTAAAACTGTGATTCCCAAACCCAGGCCCATGGGTTTGCAGGCCCACAAGAATTTAGAAATACAAATCTTTTCAAGGACTTTCCTCTAACTTAAGATGATATCCCTTCTATTTTTTTGTTATTAAAATAACCTTTCTTTTATGAAATGCCAACCATATTAGATGGTAGTTAGATTTTTGTTTCTTTCCTTCCTTCCTTCATTTTTCTTTTTTTTTTTTTTTTTTTTTTTTTTTGGCGGAGGGGCTCCTTCCTTCCTTTAAAATGGACACATTTAACAAAATTACATGTTGGCAACCCTAGAAAGGTCCTTACCTTTTTAAAACTGGTCTATGAAATCCCAAAAATTTGGATTAAGGTCCCTTCTAGTTCTTTCTTTGTTCTCTAAGACCACTTCCCGGAGGCTATGACGTGATGATCTCTGAGATCTCAGACTGCTTAAAAATCTTATGCCCAGGGCCGGGCGCGGTGGCTCATGCCTGTAATCCTAGCACTCTGGGAGGCCGAGGCGGGTGGATCACTTGAGGCCAGGAGTTCAAGACCAGCCTGAGCAAGCGCGAGACCCCGTCTCTACTAAAAATAGAAAGAAATTATCTGGCCAACTAAAATATATATAGAAAACATTAGCCGGACATGGTGGCGCATGCCTGTAGTCCCAGCTACTCGAGAGGCTGAGGCAGAAGGATCGCTTGAGCCCAGGAGTTTGAGGTTGCTGTGAGCTAGGCTGACGCCACGGCACTCACTCTAGCCCGGGCAACAAAGTGAGACTCTGTCTCAAAAGAAAAAAAAAAAAATCTTATGCCCAGAGCCATACAATAGAATTCTGCTCCCGTCTTTCAAGTGGTGGCACAAGAATTAAGTGACAGCCTCAACAAAGGGGGCTCCGATTGCCCCACCCCAAGGCCAGGTCCTCCTCCTGCCCAGAGGCTGAGACAGCCCAGGGGCCGAGCGTAAACCACAGCCTTAGCAGAAGAGGCAAAGCCGACAGACTGACTTCCTCCCAGACCTGAGGCCGGGGGCCTCCAGCCCGCCCTGCCTGCCCTGCCTGCCCTGCCTGCCCCTCGAGGGGAACTTCAGCCTTGAGGCAGCCTTGGCTGAGACCCAAACCTGGGGCCACAGAAACAAACCCCTGCTTAGATCTTAAGCCCTGTTGCCCGTGGTGGCCCTTCAGGGGGCTCTGGTCCCCAAGATCTCCAGCCCTAGGGGCCTGAGAAAAAAAAAATGACTACTCAGACCACAAACTCCCAGCCTGGTTCAAAAGTGAATCATTTCCTTCTTGCTGAACAAACCACCCCATGTGCACCCACCACAACTCGACTTCCCTAAAAAGGCACTTGCGGGAAGCCCGAAGGAAGAATGTGTGGACTGGAGGCGGGGGCGGGGGGTTCACCCTGCAGGCGGGCCCTGTCTGAGGTCACAGGTCTGTCCAGGGCCCTGGCAGGGCTGTGGATGGGGGGAGGGGCGGAGGGGCTGCTGGAGGAGGACCCCGGCTGTGCACAGTCAGGGGCCCCCCAGGAGAATCAGACCTGAGCACCCCCCCACCCTTGCCCAGCCTTTATCAAGTGACTGAGGGGGCCAGGGCAAGGCAGTGCTGGGGAGGTACCAAAGCCCCCACCCCGTGGGACCCCTGCAGTAAGACCTGAGCGCCAAGTGAGAGAGCCCCTCCCAAAAAACACACATGGAGTTTCAACCAGGTAGAATCCCCACACTCAGTTACCTGCAACTATTCCTGTGTCCTGGACGAGGCGACTGCAGACATGTTCTTAACAGTAACCACAACGATGACGGTGGCCACAGAGGTGGTAAGCACTGACAAAGTCTCAGCCAGGGGGCCCCAGGGCAGCTGGGTCCTCCCGTCCTCCAGGCCCAGGGCTGGGCGTGGGAGGAGGACAGGGGTGGGGAACCTACAGCCTTGGGGCCCCATGTGGCCTTCTGGCTCCTCAAATGCAGCCTTTTGGCTGAATCCAAATTTTACAGAACAAATCCTCTTAATAAGGGCCTCAAGTCCACAGGTCCCCACTCAGCTCGCTGGGGCCACCTGGTGGCCATACTGGGGAATAGCTCTGCATCTTGCCCCTGCCCCTCCAGGGGCCCTGGGATGGGCGCAAGGACCCCCATCCTCCCACTACTGAGGTCAGCATCACGCTGGCCTCTGGCATGGGGGCAGGTGGCCGGGTGGGGAGCAGGTTAGAGCTATGCTTCCTCCCTTCTCATTAAAACAGTCAGAACAACCATTTCTGAACAGCCTCGCCCACACCAGCCTTCCCGCCCACTGCCAACAGAAGAGAGTCGACCTACCCACCCAAACTCATCTCTGACAACTGACAAGACGGTGTGGGCATCAAACCACCTGCACTGCTCTAAACTCACTTTGCCCCTCCCGCCTGACACACCTTCCCTGGGCTCTTCAGCAAGAGGTTCAAGGCCAGCTAGTAGGAGCTCTCTGCTCTCCAGGGCCCAGGCCCTGCTGTGCCCTGCTGCACTTGCTGGGTGCCTTACGATGACACCTAGGGCTGCCGAGCTCAGAGGAAGGGAGGGCATGTCAGCTCTGGGAGTCGGGTGGAGAGGGGGCTCTGAAAGAGCCTGGCCAGCGAGGGGTGCAGGGCCTGTGGGTCTGGAGCAGGGCTAGGCATCCCTTTTTATCTACTCGGGCCTCTTAAGAGCTGCCGGGAGAACTCAGCCTCAGCTCTGCCCTGGCAGTGCCCTTTGGAAGTGGGAGGAGCTCAGCCTCAGCTCACTGCTGCTACCTGGTGACAACACACAAGACCATCGTTGAGTGGGACCCAAAGGTAACTCAAAGGAGCTGGCCCTGGAGAAAACACGTCTATCTTCCTAAATTCAGCAAAGTGTATCTTCTAAAACTCCTCAACCACCGTTTCCTCCCCACATCTGGCAGCTTCTTAATCTCTGCAAACTCCCCTCCCAACTGGCCTCTGGTCTTGGACCCAGTCTGACCCTAGATGCCCTACTCTGTCTGCCTCCAGCCAGGTACCCACCCTTTGCCCCAGTCAGGGTCTGACCCATGACCTTGAGCAAAGGCTGCCTGATTCAGTCATTTCCTGGACATGTGCTCAGCTGTGGGCTCAGCACAGGGCTGGCTTGGAGCAGCCTCTCTGCAGGGGCCACAGAAGCTGCCCCTGAGAGTCCCTGGCAGCAGCAGAGAACACAAGGCACACACTGCCCCTCTCAGCACCATGGAGCACTCACCCCTGCCCACCTGCTCCCACGCTGCCCCTCTCACTCCAGCCCCCGCCTCTGCCCCTGATGCCAGACAAAGTCACCGGGCAGGTGGGCACGTTCCACACAGGGCCAGGGCCACAAATCCCAATGCCCAGCAGGTCAGGGGACCAGGCCGGGAGGGCCCAATGTGACAGAGCGGGGAAAGCTGGGGACCAGCACAGACTGCAGGCACATTCTTTCCAGACAGGCTGAAAATCCAGATTTTTTATATAAAATCTGAGCTGTTATGGAAACATTATTTTTATAATTTAATGAGTTATTCAAAAACAATTTTTAACTGAGCAGACCAAAAAAAAGCCCATCTGGGGGCCAGCCCCCAGCCTGAGGCAGCACAGACACACACGTACCCTGGGGTGACAGCCAGGACTCCGCACGGCAGCATCAGCTGTTAAGATACTAAACTGCTTACCTGCTGGTTCTTAAGCAGCTATTCCTCAAGACCCCGAGGGCTTCCACCCACCCACCGACCTCCTGCCCAGAACCCCTGGGCCCCCAAGAATCTAAAACCTAGAGGGTTAACACGTGGCACCATGAGGGGGTTGGGTGTTCATTCCAGTTGGCCACATCTTTGACTGGTCCCAGGTTAGATACCTTGAACGTCGCCCCTGCACACAACCCGCCGTGCACTGCAGCACCAGGCTGGAGTGGCCAGGGCTGGGCATGTGTCCATTTCAGGGATCACCTCCACTTCCAGAAGGTGGAAGAGTGACCAAGAGCCAATGAAGGGCCCACGGGACCCTGAGTCACCTCAAACCCACGTCAGCCACAATCTGGGCTGTGCACACCCCGAGGGCACCTGGGGCGGGGCCAGCTCACCTGGCGGTAGGTGCAGATGATGATTTCCCGCAGGTGGTAGTGCATGGGCGTCATGGTTTCGCTGACTGTGTCCAGCGCTGCGTCCACCTCCTTCTTCACACGGTGCCCGTCAGGCAGCAACTGCACCACCGTCATTACTACCTGGGGCCAGACGAGGGGGGTGAGCAGGCAGAAAGCCACCGGGAGCGGGGGAGCCTGCGGCCCGGCACCAGGCTTGGCCCCACCAAAGGGCCACACGGGGCGAGGGCACAGGCCCTGACCAGAGCCCTGCCTGCTCCTTGGGTCCCAGGCTGGGGCCCAGGAGGGGGCCTCCAGACATCTCTGAGGCTGGGGTTCCCAAGGTGTTCTATTTTTCTTTCATAATTGAGATTTGTGTACAATTCTTAACGTAAGTGCTAAAAAACCTAAAAGCCATGAATTGTGGTTCTTCTTTAGATATTCCAGTGACTTTCCAGCTTAAAATCTGCAAGCAACTTTTCTTTAAGAGGATATCAAGTATTAACATCTCCAAATGTTGATAAGCTGTTACATGAGTCCCACCAAGCCACAAGTGAATACGCTAGACACTGCGTACTCAAATTCCAATCTGCCACAGCACACTGAGAAAGTCATCAGGAAAACAGGACCACCTGACCAAAAGTGTCACAGAGCGCACGCAATTCTGCCAGGGAGAGCCACGGACAAGGAGAGGTTTTCTTTAGGAAAAAATTCTAATAAACAACATGGGAATAGAAGGAATTTTAATTGTTCAAGACATACTAAAGGCATGACTGTGCCTCTGAATTGCCGTGCGGTATGCTTTGTGTCACGGGATATAAACGCCGCCTCCCACACACCTGTGGAATGCTAAGCTGACGCCAGTGCTGACGCCGGTGCTTATTTTTTTAAGCCACAGAAACCTTGCTTCAAACGAAACCTCATCCAGAATGCAGCTCTGTAAAACGGATAGTTGTCGCATACTAGGGCTGGTGGGGTGAGGAGGGGGTACACGAGAAGTCCATGCTGGGGTCCTCCTGGCCTCCTCCCAACCCAAAGTGGCCCCCAGGTACTGTGGGGACACCTGGCCCTGGGGAACCCAGCAGGGACACCACTCACCTGATGTAAGCCCCCTTCACTCCTAGGAAAACTGAGGCCTGGGCTGGTCACCCTGGAGGGCAGGGCTCTTCCCCCAGCCCTCCTGCCCCGCTCTCTGTGCCTGGCCTCCAACTCTGTCCACACTGCACCCTCCACAGCCAGCACCCGCCCAGACCGCCACCTCCTCTCGCCTCCAGGGCAGTAGCCCCTGACTGGTGTCCCAGCCTCCTCCCCTGCCCTCCTAGCTTTGCCCAGAACCCCTCCCCACAGCCCACCCGACACCTGCACTGTCCTTGCAGAGCCCCGCAGTGGGTTGACAGCTGCCTGCTCATCCATTGCTCACTGTCACCAAGCAAGGGCTCTCCCCAGCACCTGGAGCGGCACCTGGCACCAGCCAGGTGCCCCACCAACAGCTGCCACGTGAATGAATGCAGAACACCTAACCAGACTCGCTCTCGCTCTGTCTCTCGTTCTGGCTGCCGTGTGCGAACAGGGAAAGGGCTCTCCCTGCGTTTCTCAGTGAGGCCTGGCCCAGGGCAGTGCATGCTAGCAGGCATGGAGTTGCACCCAAGCAGGAGGAGAGAACTGAATAGTCTGGAAGGAACGAGTGCTGGGTTTGGCTTAGGCTGTGCCCAGGGGACGGGAGAGTCTACACCCCAAACCTGGGCTCTGGGCAGGTCCCCAGGAGGGTGCAGGGGACTGTGTCCCTTTGGGGGCTCCTCAGGCAGAGGGCTGCAGCTTTGGGCAGGAAACCCAACTCCTGGCCTCTCTTCTGAAGCTGCCCCTCCCCTGAATTCTACATCTCTGGCTGTCACCACCACAAAGCCAGAAACCCAAGGTCATCCTAGATGCCCTCCTTGCCCCACCCCCAGTGAGGCCCAAGACCTACCAATTGGGACTAGGCTGCTCCTGCCCACCCCGCAGCCCCCCTCACTCAGCCCTGCCTCGCCCCTCTTTCCCAGCCCTGCCTCGCCTCTCTTTCCCAGCTCCCCACTCCATGCACCCCTCCCACAACTGCCGGCCGGAGTCCCCACACTGAAAGTCCCATCGTGATCTCTGCTGCCTCCTTGCTGGCCTCAAGGCCAAGGCCAAGGTCAAACATAGTGTGGCCCTCCAGGGTCTTCACAATCTTGGCCACCCCGAGATTGTGCTATTCACAGCCTTACACAGTTCCTCCCCCTTCCAGAATCCCTCCTTTGCATACTTGATCTCTGCCCATTACCCCCCTCACCAGCCACACTTGCTCATCTTTCCAAAAGGTACTCAAATATCACCTCCTCCATGAAGCCCTCTCAGGCTCCCACTGCCACACCCTCAGCTCTCAGCCCTGATGTCTGCTCTAGGCCTCTCCATGCTCTAGAGCACTCCCCCCGGACCGTGGGCTCAGTAAATGCCAAATCAACTGCAAAGGAAGCTGCTCCGGACACAGGACAATCTGCGGGTGGGTGAGGATGGGGGTACAGGAGTAACTTTGGGACACATGTTGTAACTTTGGAACACAGGCTCTGAGGTCCACAGCCATTTCTCTGCTGTGACTCTCGGGTAACGCACTTGGCTCCCTGTGCCTCAGTTTTCTCATCTGCAAACTGGGCACCCACCCCTCAGGGACTGTGAAGGGGGAAGAAGGACGTGCACA
>JAQIFY010004026.1:0-12087 GCA_028533085.1 Varecia variegata
AAAAAAGAGACAGACACATGAGTCACCTGGAACAAGATCCACAGAGTGGACATACTCAAAACACCAGCCACTTTGCATTTCATTCTCGGTTCTGATTTAGAAAAAAAAAAATTCCAAATTCTGAGATAAAAGACATTTAAACAGTGCCAACGTCAGAAGACATCACGAGGAAGATGTGCCTCTCTTTTCCTAAACTGGAGGAAACTCACAAGACCCATGACTCACCCAGACAGTGAAAGCTTCCTGGCACTCACTGCTTGCATTAGGACATGGGAGTGAGAGATGCTGGGACCCCTTGGCTTCCCTCCCCACGGTGACAAGTTATCCTCTTGAACTTATTGCATTTAAAGATGTTCTTTCTTATCATTTGTAGAAAACTTTTACAACAGCCAAAGAGAAAATGTCTTAGACTCCACATTCATCAATAGCTTGCTTACATGGAAAATTATATTTTATAAAAAGTGACTCATGTGTTTATGTAAGCATATCTAAGTTTTCATACTGTCCAATGTGGCAGCTAATGATAAATCCTTTGAACAAATGTGGTATTTTTTTTCTACACATTTCTACACATGTAACACATAGAGTTGCAACTGAACTTATAATTTACATTTTCAGATGTTTCATCTTTCCAAGCTAATTGACTTCCTGGGCTGGGACTTTGCTTAAATCTGCTGAGCCAAATTCTCCCAGTGCCAAAGCTACTCCCTAGCAGGGTTAGACCCATTTGGAAGTTGCATTAAAATTTCTTCAGGATTCCAGGCTTTGACTGTTTCAAGAAGGGCTCAAAGCTGCTTTAGGAAAGTCAGTACATTTGAAATAGAAATATTATTTGACTTAAAATGAAAACATGCATTAATGATGTTAAATGATGAACTAAAAATATTCCTTTAAAAAAGAAGCTAAATAAAAAAGAAAGGTGTATAAAAATTCTATTCTAATTTCATTGCTTTGAAATTTAAATATACTTTTTCAAAAATAAGCAAATTCCCCAATAGTACCAAGTTACTCACTATGTTCCATAATGACCCATATTAATCATGGAATCAAGAAAAAGCAATTAAGATAGTGGAAATGCACATTTTTAGAAATATATTTCTGTATCAAATTCCATTTCTACCACTTACCAGAATTATGCTTTGGGGGAAATTTTTTAACCTCTCTGGGCCTCGACTTCTAAACCAAAAATCTAGAAATTATATTTATGAGATAATATGTGTAAAGAATTTATCGGATAGCAAATATTTGATAAGCTGTAGCTATTTTGACTTATATCGATGCTGACTCGTGGAGTAGAGTGTCACGTTTTAAACTAATTGTAAAAATTTCAGGTATCAGAAATGCATGAGAAAATGAGTGTGTATTAGGGTTTATCCTTTTAAAAACTCAAACTTTAAAAAAAATCATATTTCAAATATAACTCTTTCTAAAAATGCTTTATACACATTTGTGCCTTCATTAGAAGGCACTCAGTATAATCTAACTTTTTCTTAGTAACTTAGAATTGTTAGATCCTGCTGTTGTCCAGGCCTTTTTGAAGTTTGCAAGGCCTTGCCCCTGCACTAAATAACCTGACACTGAAATTTAGTGTTATGCTTGGTTTATATTATTCTAAAAATTTCTTATTAGTTGTAATGAGGTCTGAAATAATTATTTCTATTTCCAAAGCAGATAGTCTTGCCTTGAGATCATGGGGTAGGCACAGGGAAAAGCCTAGGTATTATTATATGATGAAATTTTAAAATTTTCTAATTGAAAATATTTTTTGAGGAAAGCAAGTCATGTAATGACAGAACAGCTGAAATTTAAACTTTCCAAAGTTTAAATTGCACTCCAATATTTCATTTTAAAGAGAAAGATCACAAGCAAATGGTAATTACCCTAACTGAGTTGCCATACATATTCCTGCAATAGTGACTCAATATTTTAGGTTGATATGCATGTTTAGAAACAATAGCCTAAGTCTTTTTCCCATCTAGCCCTGTCAAGTTTTTATCTGAAAAATTATATGTTCCCATGTTTTCTATGTAACCATTCCTTAAGATTACAAAGGATGATGTACTCACAGTTTAAAGAGAGAGTAAAACAACTTTGTGATATTTTTGTTTTGCTTTTCTAAATTTCTTAGCAAGAAATTTTTTATGATAAGAATCTGACCATATAAAATTAGTTCCAAAAGGAGGACTTTTCCCTACATTTTGCAGTGGTCTAATTGAAGTACATTGGCATATTCACTCCTGTAGAAGCCAAGAAATCCTATACGGATTATTTCAGTGCCATAGAAATGAAAACTACGAGGTATTTAGAGCATTATTTAGAGTGATTTATCACTCTGTGTTATAATATTTTCCAACTTCAAGCTTAGCTAAAAGTAAATTAATTTTAACATTTTACTGAAACGCAAAGCCAGATTTTATCTGTGGCCAAAAGGCATGGCCAGCTGGAATTATAGACCTTATAGAGAATGTTTTAGTACTCTTAGGCCATCGAGTTTTTGTTTAGAAAGTTTCCTCATCTATAAAACTAGCTTCCTGAGGACCTTCCTTTTAACAATGAAGCTGTTCGTGTGAAAAAATAAATTGGGCAAAGAGCTTTCCAATCACCCTAAGAAATAGAACTCAATTCACTCCTTCTCCTCAGAAAGATGGAATGTCAGTGTTTGGACCAAGGAAGTTATAGAAACCTCCAGTGATGTCTTGGATTAACTTGCTTTGGGCTTTGCTTCGAGCCTGAAGTCTTTGCTACCGGCCTAAGATTTAGTCCTGAGTGCCTCTAGACATTATCTACATAAGGGTAATAGTGAGAACCTGTGTCAGCTTGGGTCCATTCACAACACAGGAACCACATAGTAATTTGAGCAAGGAAAATTTAATATTAAGAAATTATTAGCTATAATAGAGCATTCAAGTAATAAGGAATTGGCTAATAAAAGAGAGCTGTATAGAACACAGCACTAGCAGATAAAAGGAGCAAACACTATCCCTAGGGCTGAAACAGAGGGCCCAGGAAGAGCTTCCTACCCATTCCCCCAGACTGACATCAAAAGTTGTTGGAGGGCATGGCTATGGCTCACAGGATGGCAAAGAAGGTTCTGTGGTGTATACCAATCCCCTCTCTAAGTTGCCAGAAAAAGGTGCCTTGCCTGAGCACTGTGCTACAAAGTCACTTGAAAAGATTGCCTGGGAAAGCAGTTGGCTGCTAAGTACTGCAGGCTGCTGTGCACTGCAGAGCCAGGTGTTGGGGAAGGTGTGCATGCTCCGGGAGCCAGGTGCTGCAGAATCTGTGCACTGAGAAGCCAGGCACTGAGGAAACTCTGCCTGCGTGCTGCAGGACTTAGGCATGCTGCAGGAGTCTGCTGAGAGTGCACTAGAACCAGAAAAGAAAACTCCTTCCTCCTGCAAGGTCTGCCCAGTGTCCTCTATTGACAGAGCTCAGCATCATGCCAGCTTTCAAGAGAAAAATTCTTTAAAAGACCTGTCCATATTTCATAAAGCAGGTAATGAAGGGTTAATTTGGAGCTGACAGACAGTGAATTGGTAACTAGCATAAAACCTCAGAGAGGAAGCACCTTCTGATGTTGTCCACAGAGCCAGGTTACCTTTCCCATGTGCCGGGAGACCCTTTGTACAGCTTGGATGCAGTCTCAATAGTTGGTGCCCCGTGGCTCTCTTCTTCGCCTGTGCCACTGAGTTATTCTTATGATAATTCTTGGCTTCTTCTCTCCTCCTTTTAAAGAAATGCCAGGACCTCTATCAGGAACAACACACCCGATGTCTGCCACTGTAACACCTCATTCCGTTTGGATTTATTCCCATCAAGGGAGAAAGTATACATGTATCATGCTCCTGTCTTTTGTCAGGCACTCTCATAGACCCTTTCCATGTCTTGCTTTTTATAATCCTTAAAAAATATAGGTATTTAGTCTCCATTTTATAGAAGTTAATTAACACAGTCAAGGTTACTCAGCTATTAACCATATGTTTAATATTTTATATGAACATAATCATCTATTTATAAACTGTGTAACTTTTGGAAAATTACTTAAGCCTTTGATGCCTGATTTTCCTCATTTGTACAGTAGGGATAAAAATAGTATTGACCTCATACAATTTGTGAAAGAATTAAATTAGATAATACAAAGTCCTTAAAATTATACACTGCACATTATATGAGCTAAATTAATGCAAGCAAGTAGTAATATTGATAGTGTATTCAGGCTCAAATATCTAGACCTCTGGAGTGCATCACTGCTAACTTTATTCTATTTTCCAAAAATCAATTTCTTCAGTGTGTGGCTGTAATTCCAGAGATCTGAAGCATGTGAAGGACTTAGTGGTCAGATGTCATTGAGAAAACTGCCTTAACTCTGCTCAGATAAGTCTTTTCGGAAATAGGTATCATAAGAATTTATGATGCCAACAAAGTATGTCTTCTAATCTCTCCCTATTCTTTGTTCTCTTCTCCAACACTTGCCCTTCATCTCTAAACCAGCTCTCAGGCTCTCACGCTACATTGTGGATTCAGTGACTGGTAACAGCAAAGATTATGATCTTAACATGGAGACAGGCATCAAGGGACTAGAACATATACTAAATAAAAGGCGTTCTGAGAAGCTCCACGCCTTTCCAGTAACAATGCAGCAGTTCTAACCTTTGGCCATATTTCCTCATTCCATCTGTCTTTCTGCCCTATGCAATGAATAAGTTTGAGTTTTCTAATTTGCAAGTCCATCACTGGCACAGGGGCTGAGCACACCTCTTGTATTTGCCTTTAGAAGGAATCACTTCATCATGTCAATATGATCAGCTCCCAGAATGGTTGGTCCCAGTAAGTCTTGGTATTATAGAAGCTCATAAAGATGAGTTCGATCTCTGACACTTAGCAGGTATCTAGCCATATGGATTACTTCATCTCTCTGAGTTTTATTTGTTTACCTGTAAAATATAAATAATAATAGCAACCACTTTAAAGGGTTATTGTGTGGACAAAGATTTATAATCTGTTTATGAACATTTGCAACTGTGCCTGGACCATCGTAAGTATTCATGATAGAGGCCAACTAGTGATTCTACAAACTATGTCTTTTTTCCTCTGGAACATAAATCTAAACTACCTTTTCCAGCCTTCCTTTCAGTTAAGTGTGGCCAAGGACTGCAAATGCAAAATAGACAGGAATACTGTATAGCACGTACAGGACTGGCCTGTGAAAACCTCCGGTGTGATTTTCCATTCTCTTCCTCCATCTGCTAGCTGGATATAGACAATCCAGCAGAGGATCCCAAGGCCCTGGGATTGGTAGATCTACAAATGGAAACATCTTGGGTTCTGAATCACTGCATGAAGGCTGCCCGCCAAATCCCCACATTGAAAATCATTTGAGTGAGTAAATAAAACTCAACTTTATTAAGCTACTGAGGTTTTGGACTTGTTTGTTAGAGCAATAATCAATGACATACTGAAAACTATTTAAGAACCAATACTCTGAGAAAACAAGCCCTGATATGTAGCATTTGCCAATTTCCCTGGTGTAAATACTCCCACCATGGCCAATTTCAAGTTACCAATGTGACATTACTGAATGTGCAGTTGCCAAAAGATGTACATAATCGCTTCTCATGAGCCAGTGAGAGCCAACTCCAGGACACCACACTTGAAGTAATCATTTCCTGACTGATATTGTACTCAATAAATCTTAGCAATTCATGTTGTATAGCTATTATATAAATTAAATATGACAATAAATCTTAAGTAGGTAATAACTGACAGAACATAAGGGGGTTTTTATACTTACTGACCAAAAAAAAAAGAAGACTTTGCCTTATCATAACCTGAGTTACTATTTTGATTTGTTGTTGTTGTTTGTGATTGTTTATTTGTTTTTCCACACAAGTACTAATATTATGAAATAAAAGTGAAAGAGAAAATTCAAATTTTGTCCTAGTCAAATTTTGATCTGACTCCTTAGACTACTCCTTAGACTATGTGAGGAATGTAGTTTCCTCACATATACTTCTCATGTATATTTCTCCTGGAAATATGGCCAAAATACCTAAAAAAAGGCAAATGCAAATAAATAAAGACTGAAGTCTTAAGATAGGGAAAAAATAAGCTTACACTTTGCTATCCTGGATTAGCCTTTAGGGTTCCTTCTTTTGTTTACCCTTCCTTCTGGAATAAAACATTGGTAAAAGGTAAACATGCACAAGCTTTGTCCATTACATCCTCTCGACTGATGCACAGGCCCTGGTTCAGATAGTAGATCTCCTTCCAAATTTATCTTTTCATGGGTTTAACATAGGAAATTGTCCGTGTTCATTAATTCATTATTTTCTTTATAAAATATGATTTTCATAATGTTCAAAGGCTGCCACTGTTAAGTTAAATAGAACACTTTCGTCTATTTTGCACTGCTATCGTGAAAATGATCTGCATCATCTGCATCGAGGATTTTTTTGTGTGTGTGTGTGTGGCAGCCAAAGATAACCCTAGAAAGAAAGCCGTTTAAATCTTTGTTGTATAATTATTCAGTGAAAATTTCTTGGCATCTAGCAAGTTTATGATATTTCTTGTATTTAAGAAAACTTACAAATGTAGTTACAAAACAGACTTACAAACGTAGCATATTGAAGGGATCCACTCTCTTTTCCACCAACATCACTTCATTTACGCAGGCTGTCAGTGAGTTCTCCAGAAGGCATGTGTGAACACTAAGTGAACATCTAGCCTGCTTTGAGGTGAGCTGGACTGAGCTCCCTGGAGGCTGGGCTTGGACAGGGCCCACATGTGTTCAGGAAAGGAGACGGTAAACACTTACTGAGCACCTGCAGCGTCCCAGGCACTGTGGTTGGCACTGTCCCATGTGTCGCCTCAATCATTCCTGATACCTATCTTAGGAGAGTGATAATATTATTGCTATCTGATAAATGAAGAGACTGAGATGGGGAAAAAAACTTAAAAGCACGAATTTCAATGCTGTTTTGTAAAAATCAAAGCCCATTCTCTTTACATCATACTGCTCTTCCTCCTAGGCTAAAAAAAAATCTCATTTAAAAAAAATTTAATTACAAAGTGAAGAAATGCAAGATGTCCTTCGATCAAGTAATTGTGAGAAAAATAAGTTATATATTATCACATAGATAGAAATATACTCTAATATGCAAAGAGTTTTTTCAGAGTATGTGCTTTAGAGAAACAAAACACTTTTAAGAAGTGTGCCAAAATTGTGATCTGATAAATTGTTTAAAGTATTCTTTGCTTTATAGAATATGCACCATAGGTTTTCTTTAAATAACCAAATCTTTCAGTGTGTTGAAAATACTATTGTTGGCTAGGCACAGTGCTCACGCCTATATTGCTAGCACTTTGGGAGACCCAAGAAGGAAGATGGCTTACGGCCAGGAGTTCCAGACCAGTCTGACCAATAGTGAGACTCTGTCTCTACACACACACACACACACACACACACACACACAAATAAGCCAGGTGTGTTGGCACATCCTTGTAGTACCAGCTACTCAGGAGGCTGAAGCAAGATAACCATTTGAACCCAGGAGTTTGAGGTTGCAGTGAGCTATGGCCCCCGTACTCTAGCCTCGGTGACAGAGCAAGCACCTGTCTCAAAAAAAAAAAAAAAAAAAAGAAAGAAAAAACTATGTCAACTATTGTTGACACCATTTTTGATTAGTAGTTTTCATGATCTATTTTATCTGTTAAGAACACCATTATATGGATGTACCCACGTGCATGAGATCACTATTGATTTATTAATTCGAAGAGTATGAACTAATAGGCAATTTGTAAACACCATTTACTATCAGTTGTAAAAACAGATAAGAAAATGAAAATTCAGAGAGTTTATAGTGATTTTTCAGTCACACAGTAAGTACTGGGCTTGGATTGGAAGCCAAATCTGTCCAACACCAGAGCCCTTTCATTGTATTATAATTCATTTCCCAAATATGTCAGCATTGTTATTATTTTTATAATCTTCTCAACATACATGTTGCCATTGTCCCATTATCCTAATGGTGCCAGCAATAAATCCTTTGTCTTCACGTTCCAGCTCCAGTTCATCTCCTTGAAGGTGCCCTGTGTTCCCACTTCGCTTCTCCAAAGCCCATCTTTTCTTTATGTCTGTCTCCTCTACAGAGCCTGCCTTGAATACTTCAAATCCAAAGAAACCCTATCTCTGTAGTGCTTTGATCCTATTATACCTAAAGTTTAGTTTCCAATTGGAATTATTGCTAGTCACATGAATATATACCTATAATGAAATATCTAAGTATTATATATATACATATTATGTATAAAACCTCTACATCCTCTACAGTGAAGCGTACAACACATGGGGCGGGGGTGGCCAAGAGGGAGTGTATTTCCTCGGATGATCAACAAACAAGTGTTGAACAAATATAATCTATCATTGGTGAATATTCTTCGTTGTGAAATCATCAAAAGCACAGCACTCAATGCAAACAGAATTAATTTAGTCATCGGTTCAGACAACAGTGATTGAATGCAGAGATATGCCACCCCATAAGCACAGATGCCACTATGCACAAGTCATAAGTAAATTGGAGAACTCCAGGCAGTTATAACAAAGTAGGCAAAACATAATGCAGGCCTGAGCTAAGAGGGTGAAGAATTTCCAAGGTCTAATGGCCAACCAGATGGTCAGAGTACAGGGCAGAAAGCAACTTAGCATAACCCCCAAGTTCTCAGTCTGAGACTTTAGACTAAACTAAACCAATGATGAGGCTGTTCACTGAGAAGTACAGATGAAAAAGCAGGGTTAATGGTATTTATTTAGGAAATACTGAGAATAGATCCCAGGAGTATCCAGACAGACCTAGCTATCCATGATGCATGTGGATACACAGATCTGAAGCTCTTGGAGAGGCAAGCCTGAAGATAAAGGCTTGAAGTCAACCATACATAGTGGTTAAAACTGTGTGTGTGAATGAGACTGTGCAGAAAGAGTATGCAGGACAAAAGAGAAGTGAGTCTGGTAAGGGACCCAAGAGAACACTAATATTTAAGGAACAGGGGAAGAAAGAATTGTCAGGGAAAGAGACTAAGAAGGAATTTTAAAAAGTAATAAGAGCAGAAAAAGGACAAAGATGTGTTCCTAGACATGCATCTTTCTTATTCTACTCAATAGATGTTTAAAATTGTTTGCCTTCTTCTCAACAGGGACACTACATTTGTACACCTCTAGGGGGTACCATTTGCGTAGCATGCAATGTGAATGGCCCCTCTAGAAGTTGTGTAGCTCTGCGACGGTACGTTTCCCCCAGTCCCTTTGCCACTGGACCTCAGGCTCACACACATGCATTTGTCCTAATCCACAGACAGCGTTAAGAGCAAACTTTCTGCTCCCACTTCCCTTCCACTATCACCTCAAACTCTACATCCACCTTAACCCTGGGTTTCTTTGGGTGCTCTGCACATCATGGAAGCCAACTATTCTATTAATGCTATCCAAATGATGCAGTCCAGTCCCCCGCACAGTTTGTACAGATACATTATATTTACTGAAACAGTTGAAAATGAAATGCCAATATACCCCAAACAGTCATTTCCACAAAGGTGCTTTGTCAATCCATTTGGGATTTGCCATGACTGTGTGATATTTCATCTACTGTAATGATAAAATGTTCAGAAGTATCATCAAATAGAGAACTCTGTACGTGCTCTATATGAAAAGATGTTCCTTTAAAGATGCAGCTCTTAATGCACAGTGTAAAATGCTTGTAGCTTTTATTATGTCTTAGATGGGAAACATGTTTTACTGCATACCAGAGTAGCAGACGTCAACTCACTTTTCAAATTGGGAACAGCTTTTCATTTTGTTCTGCTCAACAATTCCTGGGTCCTGATTCAACCCTTCCCTCCCTCCATCCTACCTCCCACTCCCATGAATTTGCCTTTGCTCTAGCAAAACAATGTCACAAGCTGCTTTTTCAAATGGCAAGGGCAATGTGTTTGAGGTGGCAGGAGGAAGATTTTGGAGACAGGAATCTGCCACGCTCTCTCCTTCATATACTAAGAATAAAAGAGGGGAATTGGAAGGTGAAATATTTACTACCTCAACATTGCTGATTGAACACAATCCACAGGAAGCCCACATGTCCAGAGTAGTAGATCAGAGAGGGAAAATCATGTGGCTGTACAGCCAAATTTTGATTTCTAGCCTCCTGTGTAAGTAAAAAAAAAAAGAAAAAAATGACCATCTGTGATGCTATTAAAACCCAGTGTGGAAGCATCTCCCACAATCCTCTTCCAAGTGCTACTTCTTTGAAACAAATACTATTAATATACATTAGATATAAAGTTGTTGGACACTAAACAGGGTATAACACAGACATTCTCATCATAAGGGTTCTCTGCTGGTAAGAGAGGTATTTTGGGTTTTGTTTTAAAAGACAAAGGAGCCCACATTCTGAATATAATCCTTGAAATCAGGAGATCTGCATTCTAATCCCAATCTTCAATCTGGACAAGTCTGTAACTTTCGATACCCCATGCAAATTTTCCCAAATGCAAAATAGGGATGATACATAACTTTTGTTCCGAAGAGCTATTACAAGCAGAAATGAGGTAATCAGTGTAAACATACATTAACCTCTCCAAACAAAAAATGGTGAAGAAATACAAGACAACAAGAAACATTTCTTGGAACAATGTATGATTTTTTTTCCCTCAGCTTTTTTAGATATCCAAGTTTAAAGTCAGTGATGCCCATTTAAAAAGCAAAATCACAGAAACATGCCGGAAAATTTGGAATCAATTTATTTAAAGACGTGTTCTTTGCAGCTGTTGTTCATTAGGATACTTTTATTGACGTGTCCAGAAATCTTTCCTAGTAGTTTAGGCACGCGGGGGCTTTGAGCCTTATGAAGTATAGCAAATTGCAGATGAATTGGTCCAGAAGTGTAGGTTTGCTTTAAAAAAAATGCTTTGTAAAATAGAACATTCTCAAGGGAGTGATTGGTGGGGGAAGGGAAGTATGAACTGACACTTAAAAGATCCTTGACCTTCTGGAATGCACATCTAAACTTCTGCAACAGTAGCCCAAAAAGACTGAAACTCAGTGTTCAAAAACCACTTTTAATAATGCCTGCATTCTCCAAGGATTCCAAACCAAATGATCCAGGGATAATTAGCTTATAATAAGGTGATACTTGCTTTAAGAGACCAGTTTTTCTGAGCAGCCTTTATATTGGTGCATCACAAATTTTCTGGATCTCGAGAAGAATAGGAGTTTGCCAGTGAACTTGGCAGAAGATGGAGAAGGGAAATGAGTAGTTCATTAGGTGGAATAGCAAATTCAAAGACACAGAGGCTATGAACACAAAGCAAGTTTAGGAGGACTATAAGCATTAATTTGTCTAGTTATTTATTTGTTCATTTATTCTGCAAACATATATTGAGCTCCTACTATATGTCGGGTATCATGTTAAGTGATTAATAAGATACATTGCTGGCATCAAGCAATTGTCAGTACGGGGGGAGATAGACAGGCCAACAATTTGAATGTAGTGTGTTAAGATTTACGCAGAGGTAGAAATGAGTCCTGTGGGATCTCAGTGGTGGAGAGAATAGAGACTGTGGGGGTTGCCAAGTGGGGAGGGGACGGTGTCAGCAAGAAAAGACTTCCCAGAAAAACGTAGCACCTGAACCAAGTCCTGAAGAACAAAGAGAATGTAGTCATGTGGAAATTGGGATGAAAGGGTCTTCCAGGTGGAGGAGCAATATGAGGAAATGGCCCAAAGCTAGAGAAAATTTGGCAGGATGCAAAAATTGCACGTAGTGCTGGCTGGAGCTTTGATTGTGTAGGAAAGGGTGGAGGTGAGGGTAATGAGTGGGAGAAGAGGTGTGAAGATGAAGGAAACAGAAGAGACAGGTGGGAAGGGATAAAATCATGGAGGCCTAGAATATGATGTTCAGCTAAAGAATTTGCGTTAGGAATTCCACTGGAAGGTCTGGCGGGGGAGTATGGTGCTTGAATTAGATTTTTAGGAAGCTCATTCCCTGTAGGCGGGGTAGGAATATCAGTGGAGAAGACCAATGAAGGTGGGTGCTCAG
>JAQIFY010004027.1:0-12087 GCA_028533085.1 Varecia variegata
TCCCTGAAATATTCTGATTTCCAATTATTTGTACTCCTCTTACAAGTTGTTCTAGTTGCATATTCATGTGTGCATATTTGTGGTTTGAAAGAACCGTTTTATAATATCTTTAGGAATCACTGGTAGTTTCTCACTTACTTATACTGTGTCTATGGATCCAAGACTATGTAATTTGGATGTGAAAAAATTTTAGAGCTAGCTTTCCTCATTTTACAAATGAAATATCTGAAGCCCAAAGAGGTTATCTGCCTTCCTCAACGTCACAGACAGAAGGACTTTGCAACAGAGCCAGGATTAGCACAGGCTCCCAACGTCCTCCTGCATGCTTTGGACCACATCTCCCTGCCTCTGTGAATCAGCGCTGCCAAGGAGCAATATGACAACACGGACAACAGGGCTTAGCTTTAGTTTGTATGTCTACAGCAAAGGGCACCTACCTTGCTTCATTTTTCTTGAGGAATCTAACTAAACATGATATAGAGATTTACATGACAAATAGATAACGCAACAAAGATGAATTTGTTTGGCATAAATAATGTTTCAGGTAGGTGTATATATTACTCATTTTTGTAAAATCCAGACAGTTCAAAGGAGTTAATAAGGTAAAACAAGCCTAACTTACTTTCTTTTTAAACATACTGTTGACAGGTGTATTTAAATGCTACAAAGAAACGGGGAGCTATATTATGAATACTTAATTTTAAAATGACATTAGCCTTTTAACAGCAGATTATTTCAACAGTTTATTTTTGTTAATGATAGGAATATTTTCTCAGTAAATTCAAACAACTTTATAACAGGAAATGATAAGCTGGAGCTAGAGCCAGAAAAATTAACACAGCATTATCTTGAAATTTCAGGGGAAAAAGTGGTTGATTAGAACTTCACCTTTTTTTAACCCAATAATGTTAAAATAAGCAAATTCTGAATAGAAAACTGTATTTGGCTCTTTCATATTTCAAACGTAAAAGTACTTTAGTAGAGAAAATTCCACTGTCTGCATCTATTTAGATGGAATTGTAGTAAAAGGTGGCATGCGGATTGCAAAAGGTAGCTAGTGAAAACATTAAATAATGTAAATTTAAGAAGAAATTAGCTTTCCAAATGATATAAAATCAATGATCACATAAATTCAACATGATTATGATGACTGAAGCAAAAATAAAACGAGAATATGACAGTTTTTAGTTTCTTGTTTGGCACATATATTAATACATTTTCAAACATCAAACAATATAACACCAAAATCTATTAAAACCAACTAGCACAATAATACAACTCCTAAAGTTTAGTTAATTATTAACATTTTAAAAACCTAATTCCCATATGAATTCTGTAGCCAAGCATATCCTCTGTGCTGTGCAAGCTGGCCAAAGCACCATCTTTTTCAGGATTTCCCAGAATTCGTAAGTATTTCAACACTAACTCATGTTGAACCCCACAATTTCTTATTGAATTTGGTGAATCTTCTGGACAGGCCTTCATTTATGAGAACATATGCACACACTCATCACAGTTTTGAAAAGAATGGAAGGCCTTCATACATGTCAGTTTTTAATTTTATCCAATCATTAATTTTCTGCAGAGTTGTTTTTTCTTGACTTAATATTTTTGCAACCTTTTTCATCTTTTGTTCATTTCTTTCTATGTACTTCAACCCTTCCAACTGCAGCTGATCCAGCTTTTCATTTCGACTTTCATCTAGAGGTATGTTTTCACACATTACAGGATTGAATCTAAAATAGGTGTCAGGAGGTAACAGACCATCAAGCATTATATGGACTTCTGTTAAAAACGGAACAAGGTAGAGGAAA
The DNA here is from genome assembly GCA_028533085.1 of Varecia variegata. Lineage (NCBI taxonomy): Eukaryota > Metazoa > Chordata > Mammalia > Primates > Lemuridae > Varecia > Varecia variegata. Next base: position 1,815 of record JAQIFY010004027.1, read on the forward strand.
AAAAAGAGAGGATAGGGTAAGTTATTCTGCAATGATCTGTTAATTTTATCTTTATTTAAAATTATCTTAGGCACATTACAAAGACACTTGCTTATTTCACTACTCCAACTAATTAACAATAGGAGTAAGGAATCTGTAATAATGCATAAAACTACAAAATGAAATTCATCTTCCAAAATACTTTATATTATTTTGCTAAATTAGGATAATTGTTCTCATCTCTCTGTGCTTTTGGTCATGCTGTTCACTACTGCTGATACGCCTTTTAACCTTTCTTTGTTTTAAATTTTTTGGTATCATCTTTATTGACGTATAATTTATACACCAAGCAATTCACCAATTTTAACTATCATTTGACAAGCTTTGACAAATGTATACATCTGTGTAACCACAACAACAATCATGACATAGAGCATTTCCATCACTGTAAAAAGTTCCTTCAAGTTTCTTTATAGTTGGTCCCCGCTTAGCCTTTGAGTTTTCTAGAATTTATACCAAACAGAATCACAAGTATATAGCTCTTCTGTGTCTACCTTCTTTCACTTAGCAAAATGCTTTTGAGATTCATTCATGTTGCAGCATATATAAATAGTTCCTTTCTTTTTATTGCTGAGTAGTACTCCCCTGTATAAATACAACACAGTTTGTTCGCTCCAGTTCTGGTCTAAGCTCTCTTCAGTTTTTAGCTATTAGAAATAATATTACACAGCCAGGTGCCGTGGCTCATGACTGCAATCCCAGCACTTTGGGAGGCTGAGCTGGGAGGATTGCTTGAGGCCAAAAATTCGACACCAGCCTGGGCAACATAGAGAGACCCTGTCTCTACAAAAAATTTTAAAAAATTAGCCAGGTGTGGTGGTGTGTACCTGTCATCCTAGCTACTTAGGAAGCTGAGGTGGGAGGACTGTTTGAACCTAGGAGTTCGAGGTTACTATGAACTATGATCCTGCCACTGCACTCCAGCCTGGGAGACAGAGCGAGACCCTATCTCCAATCATCATCATCATCATCATCATCATCCTACTATAAACATTTACAGATAAGTCTTTGTGTGGATACATGATTCCATTTCTTTTGAGCAAAAACCTAAGGATGAAATTTCTGGTTCATATGGTAAAAGTGTATGTTTATTTTTTTTTTCAAATTGCCACACTGTCTTCCAAAATGGAAGTACCATTTTTGCATTCCAATCATTAACATATTAGACTTCCCTCTGCTACATATCTTTGCCAAAACTTGGTATTGTCAGTCTTAATTTTAGCATTCTAGTGGGTGTGTACTGGTATCAATTTTCATTTCTCTAATGACTAATGATGTTGAAAAGCTTTACATGTACTTATCAGTTATCTATATCTCTTCTTCAGTGAAGTGTCTGTTCAAATCTTTTACCCATTTTTTTTCACTGAATTGCTTATGCTTCTTTATAAATTCTATATATATACAGATATATGTATAAGAATTCTCTATATATTTTGCATCTGATTATATATTTAGATTTGACAATGGATCACATATATGTTTTACAAATATATTCTTTTAGTCTATGGGTTGCCTTTTAATTTTATTAAAAGTGTCTTCCAAAGAGCAAAATTTGTAATCTGAAGTCTAAGTTATTTATTTTTCTTTTTTGGTTCATGTTTTTTGGGTCCTATCCAAAGAATCTTTACCTACCCAAGGTCATCAAGATTTTCTCCAACATATTCTTCTGTAAGTTTTATAATTTTAGCTCTTAGATTTAGATTTTCACCTAAGATCAAGAACTGAGTAAGATGTCTGCTCTCACCACTTCCCATAAACACTGTACTGGAGGGCCTCCCACACACACACACACACACACACACACACACACACACACACGGTAACTATGTCAGGTGATGATATGCTAATTAGATGGATTGTAGGAATCATTACACAAGGAATACTTTTATCAAAACACCTTGTTGTATACCTTAAATATATTCAATTTTTTAATCTGTCAATCAGACCTCAATAAAGCTGGGGGGGAAAAGAATATTTTATTGATTTGACAACAAAATTCCAGATAGTGAAAAACCCAGTATATCAGCTTTTCTTCGGTTATCATTCAATGAATAAAAGTCCTTAGTGGGGAGTTTAAGATCCTCACTTGGGTTAATGACCGAGCCTAATAACATGCTGATATGGAAAGAATGAGATTCAAAACAAGGGCTGTTAAGTAGGAACAATTTAAAAACAATTGATAACAGATTTCATACAAGACCTAAAAATAAAATGGTAAAATGAGGAGATCTAAATCTCAAGGCCAAAAGTAGAAATTCAACATAAACTCACTGAACGCATATTATGTGCCAGGCATTGGAGTCAATAGAAACTAGGTAAGTCAAAGCAAACTGGATAAGTTCTTGTCTTGCATTCTTGTGGGATAGATAATAAGCAAGTTAACAAGCAAACATGTAATATTATATCCATAATGAGATAAATGCTCTAGGAGGAAAAAAGAAGAAGCAGGATAAGGGGTCTGAGTGAGACAGTGAGGGAGGGGGAAAAGTGGTCAGGAGAGGTCTCTCTGAGGAAGTGATGTTTGAGCAGAGACCTGAACGAAATAAAGGTGGAGTACATATCTGAGTTTCCCCTTCTTTCCAGCCTTGCAGAGAGAAGCACACGAAGCAACCACAGAGGCCCTAAGGCAGGAGAGTTCTCAGCAAGTTTGAGGAACAGCGAGAATGAAAGTATGGCCGGACTCACTTTGGAGAAGGCATTACACTAAGAGAGGGAAAAGATGCATTCAAAGGCTAGGATTTAAAGGACCTGATAAACTTCAGTGAATGAGGCTTTTGGGTTCTGTTCCAAGTGTGATAGGAAGCCTAGAGGGTTCTGAGAAAGGGAAAGGCATGATTTAATTTACATTTTAAAAGGATCACTTTGGCCTTTGTATGAAGACTAGACTACAGAGGCAGCAAGAACAGAGACAAGAACTTTCTCTAATTCTAGTTGCCTCCATATTACTAAATCATTGAATGCCATTACTCTAATTCTCTGTTACCATGTGTATATTTGAACCAATCTGACTTCTTTGGTTGCTTTTCCCTTTCTTAACTGGCTGGAGTCTCCAACCAAGATTTTGTGCTATCCCTGCTTTAGACACTGCTCAAATGTAAGTAGGCAAAGGTGGCACAGCTCCTAGATAGAGAATAGTCTCTGTTCTAGGGTCACTTAACAAGAAATGAGTAAGAAAGGAAAACAAAATATTTGCTCCCATGTGTTTCCTAAGCCCACACTACAGAAATATCATACTCTTTTGTAGTTAGGATCAACATATTCTACCAAAAACTGCTAGAATGCCAAAAGCTGAAGTGTTTTAAAGTAGCAAACAGACTAACCTTCTGTATCTGTAGCACTGTTGATAACATTAGAAAGTTTGGTTTTCAAGCTTGTGTGTGTCACGGTGTTTCTCACGTCACTCTCATAACGCCCAGTGCCCAGGGATACTATGCACTCTAATGGGACATCTGGCCAAAGACATTTACACTCATGCATTGCCAATGCTGAAGGGTTATTCAAAAGCAAACCTCCATCCTGCAAAACACAAGTTAAAAAAACTCTTAAAAGTGAAATTGTATTTTATAAATATGAAAACAAAAATTGTAGTTTAAACAGTTTGACATTCATAGGGAAAGCTGAACTCTGTAATAGGCTAACCAAATTATTTAAAAATAAGAGGTTCCTTTAAAGTGAATTTCTTTTATATAGTACAGCTGCAAAAAAAAAAAAAAATCATATGAAAACTCACTACCTCATGAGGCAATTTCTTATTGAGCCTTTCTTTCCTATTATGAAAGTTCTCTGAACTTCTTGAATTTCTTTGCATATTTTGCTCAAAAATACTGAAGTGAACTGAATTACTTTTTAAAGACACGTTATCCTCATTTAGTGGTTAATATAGATTCTATATAAAGCCTAACAGAAAAGAACTGTGGTTATATTAAGCAATTAAAATTTGTCCTTTTCTCACAAGTCAAATATAACCAAATAATTCTCAATTAATTGAAGTTTTATTAACAATACAATTTCAAAGCATCACATTCATTATAATGCAGATATAATATTTAAAAAGTAGGCAACACTTTGTATTTCTAATTATTTATCATTAATAAATATTATTTTAGAGAATTCAAAAGGAAAGGAAGGTCAAATATGCTGATAGATTACTATAAACATGTAAAATAAAAATAGATAAAATTATGGTCAAACTGTAACAAAACTCATTGCAGAGCTATATTAAAATATATTACATCATTAATATTATATTTAAAATCTAACAAGATAGGTTTTACTTAAAATAGTTTAAGTGACCACTCCTTTCCCTGTATAGCTCCCATCTGTGCCAGTCAATCCTCTGGTAAGGACAGAGAAAGATGCTTCCTGCTTCCCAGGTAAACAACCTGAATAAACTCAAATGACTTTTGATGTCACTGATGTCTTGGCATCTCCCTTGGAATTCTTCCTTGCTAAGATTTCCAACAGACCTTGGAATTCCCCTAGTTCAATCTTCCACATATAGCCCCATAAAAAAGTTTTTGACAGAATTCTTGAACACTTTCAGTAATGTGGTACATACTACCTTATAAAGCAACTCATTTCATTTAAAAATATTTTAATTTTTAAGACTATACAGTAAAATTAACTTTTTTTCATGTACAGTTCCATGAATTTTAACATACATATAGGTTCTTGTAACCACTACCACAACCAGGATACAGAACAGTTCTGGTCACCCCAGAAAAACTCTCTCATGCTATCTCTTTGTAGGCACACCCTCTTCCCACCCATGACCCCTGACAACCACTGATCTGTTTTCCATCATTATAGTTTTGACTTTTCAAGGAGGTCACAGAAATGGAATAATAAACTATGGGACCTTTTGAAACTGCATTCAACAGTCACTGAGATTAATCCAACTTGCTGCATGTATCAATGTTCCCTTTTACTGCTGACTGTATGAAGGTGCCACACAGTTTGTTTATCCATTCATCCACTGTAGGACCTCTGAGTTGTTTCCAGCATTTGACTACTACAAATAAAGCTGCTATGAACATATGAGGACAGGATTTCACGTGGACATAATTTTTCATTACTCTAAATACCCAAAAGTGGGACTATTAGATTATATGGTAATTGTACCTTTAACTTTAAAGAAACTGCCAAAATATTTTCAAAGTGGTTGTCCACTTTGCATTCCTACCAGCAATGTATGAAAGTTCCAGTTGCTCTGCATCCTTGGCAACACTTGGTATTGTATTTTTTATTTCAGCCATGTTAATAGTTGTGTGGTGGTATTTCATCATGGTTTTACTTTGCATTTCCCTAATATCTAATGATGCTGAACATCTTTTCACACCCTCAGAACTTTTTGCCATCCTTTTATCCTATGGTGAAGTGTCTGTTGAAGGCCTTAGCTTACACTGTTAAATTTTGAGCTTCTTTTATATTCTGGATATAAGTCCTTTGTTAGGTATGTGATTTGCAAATATTATAGAGCAAAATTTTTAATTTTGATGAAGTCCAATTTGTCAATTTTTTTCTTTAATGGATGATGATTTCAGTATAATCATAAGAAGTCTTTCATCTAACCCCCAGTCATGAAGTTTTTTTCCTATGTTTTCTTCTAAAAGTTTTATAGTTTTGTTTTACATTTAGAACTATAATCCACTTTGAATTATCTTTGTATAAAATGTGAAGTTTAGGCCAAGGTTTTTCACGGGGTGTGTGAGTGTGAAAGAGAGAGAGAGAGAAAGAAAGAAATGACCAATTGTTTCAACACAATTTGTTGAAAAGACTACCTTTTCTCCATTGAATTGTTTTTGTATCCTTGTCAAAGATCGAATGGTTATGTATGTACAGGTCTATTTCTGGACTCTCCATTCTGTTCCATATATATATATATATATATATATATATACACACATATATATCTTTAAGCAAATACTACACTATCGTGATACTGTACCTTTAGAGTAAGTTTACAAATTAGCAATTGGTAGTGCTGATTCCCTCAAACTTGTTCGTCTTTCAAAGTCATTTTAACTATTCTAATTCCTCTGCCCTTCCAGATAAATTTTAGAATCTGGTTGGATAACTGAAAAAATCCTACTGGAGTTTTGATTGGTATCACATTATATTTATAGGTCACTTTGAGGATAACTGACATCTTTACTATGCTGCGTCTTTCAATCATGGTATGACTTCCCATTTATTTGGGTCTTCTTTTATTTCCTTCATCAGTATTTTGTTGTTTTCAACATACAGACTCTGTATCTGTTTTGTTAGATTTATACCTAAGTATTTAATTTTTGGGAGCTATTAGAAACACTTTTTGTTAAAATTTTGGTTTCTAATTATTCATTGCTTGTATATATGAATATTAATATAACTGATTCTCCCAAGTAGTTTTCTTCCCTTGTGGAAAATCATCTACTCCACTATTAGTGTCCTCTGGCTTGAAGGTACTATTATTAATAAAAACATCATGTAGGATTTTGCCCTACTAATGAAAGTATACTATTGTTACTAAAATTTCTCATGGAATGTGAAGGAGAAATACTCTTCATCTTTTCACAAATTTATGCCCAGTTATCTTAAGGGGAGTGGTAACATTTATTGTGCAAATCACAATGATAACTCTTCATTTCTAGAATTACAAACAACTGTCTCAAAAACATTTATCTTAGATAATACTCTGGTCGGACCGGTGTGATCACACTGAAGGTAGCTATGTAGAAATGTTCCAAAATACTAACCATGCTTCCCAGAGAAAGTTAATTGGCTTTTTAGTTATATATATAGAACAGCCAGTCTAAGGGTAATGGACCTTTACTATAGCATATGTCATTCAACACCAATGTGTAGCATTGTGATATATTGGAGGTAACAGGGATACACAGAATGTCAACTTAAGGAAAGCAGTTTGGTCACTTCGTTTCATTGCTTGCTCTATTGTCCATTTCAGTATGGGTTCTTTGGTGCCACTTCCAATCCAATCTTTACCTCCCCTGAGTTGCTATCTCCACCACTCTCTAACTGTATCTTTTTCTAAGAATATGTCTTAGTTTTCCACACTGTGGCTTTCATGAGAAAGGGTTATCCTTTTAAAAGACATCTTTTGTCAACAGGGACATATTTATTTATAAAACCACCATATTTCAAGTCTTTGGCTCTTCCCATAGACATCTCCTGTGGCTGAGATGTGCCCAAGGTTGGTATAGTCTCTAAAACCTAAAGACTACAGAAAGCTGGTCTATGGATGGCCCAAGTCAGGGATAAGAAAAAAAAAACCCAGACAACAAAAAAACGAAAAAACAAATGACTTGTTTTGTTTGCCAACTGACTGGCAGGAACTGTCCAAAGAACAATGATGAAGCATCTCCCCCTTGTCTGGCCTCAGGAAGAGGGCAATTTGTATCAGGAACAGAGTAAGGAAAGAGCAGTACAAAAGCTTAAGTGTTATGCTTATCTCTGCTATGGATTCAATACAAAATTCGAAAATGAATTTTCAGTGTACATCTTAGTAATGTAGTTAAATGTTTATCACTCCTGAACTCAAAGTAGCATGGCAGAGAACATGCACCAAAGATGAGAAACCTAAATGAAACATTATCTTGCATCACAGTACAAGTTAACACTTCTCTGATATCAAGCAGATTGCTTCAGTTCATTCATTAAAAACTTAAATGACCACTTATCTACTCTGTGCCAGGCCAAAAAGCTTATAGTGACTGCGGTTTTAGGGCCTGCTATCCTTTCTGTGTGCGTTGAATTTGAAGCAGGTGAACTGAGACTGTATCTGCTGAAACTAATCACCATGGAGAGTGGGACAAGTCTTTCTGGCCAGTTGGCCCATTTTTCTCAAAGAACCAGTAGGGGCTAAATTCATATGTCATTCTAAACTCCACTGTGCCTTTGTTCTCACAATGGCATTCAATCCTCTGTGCTTTCTTGCCAGTGATACAGCCTTCCACTCCTCCCCAACATCCTAAACCCTTCCACTGTGATCTGTGAAATTCTTCCACAGTTAAAATTCCCAATGTGATCCTCACCTTCTTCCTGAAAGTGCTCTCTTCAACTTAACAGAAATATGGCTTTTTCCTGATACCGCTCCCTAGGTAGTTCTTTCTCTCATATCTTATGTGCCTTAGGATTGGAGAGGGGGATGGTGTCTTACTTGTTCTTTAGTGTTTATTCTAGACCGTTAGTCCAAATCCGCTTGGAAACTTGCTGCTATTCAGCTATGTCTTCATTGCCTCATCACTATTGTCACATGTCAATCTCCAGTACTTCCTCACTCAACAAATTAAGGCAGCACCTGGTCCACAGACTTACTTTCTAACTCACGTCTTTATATTACCCCATGTGACTTTAACATATTTACAACACCTTGAAATCTCAGTTGCTCGATCCCCTTATCTTCAAAAACCCTATTCATCCACCTTCAAGGTTATGCAATGGACTTTATTATCAAAATGAAAGGAATCATACTACGTAGTCTTTTCAGTTGGGTCTCTTTCACTTAGAATAATGCTTCTGAAATTTGTCCATGTTGCTGTGAATGTCAATAATTCATTCATTTTTATTGCTGAGTAATATTCCAATATTTGGATATACTATAGTTTATCCATTCACCAGATGAAAGGAACTATTTTTAAATTGAGCTATCTTTATAAATTTGTTGAAAGTCATAAATTGGCTAGGTATTTGGATTGCTTAACTTTGTAAAAACCTACTTAGATTCCTTAAGTGTAGGTGAAAATAATTATTTCCTAAAGGCTTGTCTCAAGTATAAATTTTAATTTAATCCTTTCAACTTTTTCCTTTGTTTTTAATTAATGGGACATTAGAGTAATATCCATCCCATGATATAGGTAACATTTAATTTCTAATTCGGCAAAAAGTTATCTTTTTTATTAAATTATCTTTATCTTAAATTCTATATTGTTATATTCTATGCAACATATAATCAAGTGGGTATTTAAGATGAAACATATTTTAATTATATAAAATCCTATAATGATGGGTCAGAAAAGACAAAAAAGAAAAAATATGAAAGGGAAAACAAAGTTTAGCAAGAAATGATAATTGCAAAATCAATCACAAAGCAAAAAATTGCCAGGTTTATATTGGTTTCACTAGCTATTTTTCAAACTAAATTTGTTTCTTAAACTTTACCTACTTTTTATCAAAACAGTACAGCAGTTAAGATTTTTGGTATTCACTCTAATCTAGTAGTGAGGCATCCCATCCTTTAAGCTCTGCATATAGTTAGCCTACTCTTACCAGATGCCTATTCTATCAGCAGGTCATTAGGCTAATGTTCTGTCCATGGCATTTCCTATAGCCTTTCCATTCATTCAAGTATTCATATTTACAGTTATTTATTGTAGACTTGGTATGTGCCAGGCATACTGCTAGGTGCTGAGGTAAAATAGACTTGAAAAATGAATTGTTTGAATAATTGGCTAATTATCTCTTAGAGGAACACACAGATTGTGTTTTAACTCAGTACACTGTATATAGGCTTAATAGCTTACAATTTACAGATACCTTTTATTGATTTTAATGTATATTTAATAATCTCAAATAATAAGTCAGAACACCTACCAGAAAATAAACACTGGATAATATCAATGCCTCTTAATCATCTTGGTTTCTCACTTTTTCCCCTTAGTTTTCTTTTTAAATTTGATTTTATTGTGCTAAATTAAATATAACACAAAATTGGTCCTTTTAATGATTTTTCAGGGTACAATTCAGTGGCATTAATTATACCCAGCATTCTTCCCTCCCCATTCTGTTTTTGTCCTTAATCAACTATTCACTCTTTATACATCAACTCCAATGGCAACTTCTTTGTAAAGCTGACACTGACAGAATAAATCACATCTATACTACTTCTTAATCTTGTACATGTTTCTATTATTGAATTTATCATCTCATTCTATCATTGTGTTTATATTCTTTTGTCTGAGTTATTGGAGGGCAGGGTCTAGGAAGCACATGTAATATGCTGTTATTAAAAACCTTTACATCCTTCTCGGATAGCATAGTGCCTGGCACTGAGTAAGCACTCACTACATTTCTGTTCAGTTATAATAAAAATTGTTAGTTGTAGCCCAGCACAGGTAAAATTTGACAGGTACTGGGCAGACTCTGCTAAAAACACTTGTTACCTGGAACATTTATATGAAATTACATAATTCCTTTTAGGTTCATGTATCCTAAGGTCTGAACCCTTTTTTTTTTT
>JAQIFY010004028.1:0-12086 GCA_028533085.1 Varecia variegata
ATTTAATTTTTGTGAGAGGTGAAAGGTGTGGGTCCTGCTTCAGTTTTCTACATGTGGTTATCCAGTTTTCCCAGCACCATTTGTTGAATAAGGAATCTTTTCCCCAGAGTATATTTTTGTCTGCTTTGTCAAAGATTAGATGGCCATATGAGGATGGTTTTATATTTGGATTTTCTGTTCTGTTCCACTGGTCCGTGTCCCTGCACTTGTGCCAATACCAAGCAGTTTTAATAACTACAGCCTTGTAGTATAGTTTGAAGTCTGGCAAATTAATACCTCCAAATGGCTCAGTTGGGAGAGCATTGGACTGAAGATCTAATGTTCTTTATTTTAAAAGTCTGATTCTAGTTAATATCTTTAACTATATCTACATCTATATGTCTCTGTACGTCTATATCTAATCTCCAAATGGTTGTTTGAGGATTTTTAAATTAAACTTGAAGTTAAGCTAAACTAAAAATTGTGTTAGACTGTTCTTCCGGTTTGGGGGGCAGGGAGCTGGGGGAGATTCTTCCTTTTTGTTAAGGAATATTTCATCTGCTGAGGTATTATTATTTTCTGTTTTCTTTTTCCATTAGCTTTGTATGGAGTTGGTTTGATTTTTTTTTCCCTGTCCCTAGGCATTTTTTGGGTAGAGGCCCAAATCCAGAAATCCCTCCCTTCTGTCAGTATAGTGAGGCCAATTTATTTAATGAATGCTATTAGTGGCAGGGGAGATACAAAACTGGCATGTCTTGTTTTTCTTTAATTTCTGAAAGATCCTCAATTTTCTCCTCTTACCTTCTTTTTTCTCATTTCTGCTACATCATCAGGGCATGATTCTCTCTCTACTTTTATGATTCTAAGAAGCAATGCTTTTTGACACTGCTGGCTTCTTCAATACTACTCACTTTTAAACCTCTTCCCTACAGCCAATGTTGTAAACTGCGAAATACCAGATCAGAGATTTCACTTAGGGTTGTACTTTCTTTTTCTAGCGTCTGTGCCTTGTCTATGTGCTCTACTTTTTCCTGGTGTTTCTTAAGCCTCTCTTTTCCTATTTTCTATACCCGCAAGCTACCAGTTGTGTCAGGACATCTGTTGAAATGTGTTGTTTATATCTTTATTTATGGATAACAATATTTCTGGCATTTTCTATTTCTTAGCAAAGCAAAAGTCATAAGTCATTTGTAATTTTATCTGCACTCTTTTTTGATATTATCATTTTGGGGGAGGAATTGAGGAGAGATTCAGGTTCAGGAGGGCACCATTATCCCCAGTCCCAGAATCTATTTGGGAATGGAGTTTTGAACTGATCATTTTCTAGGTTGAATATGTGCAATAAAAGCACATTGGAATTGTTTTCTATACATTTGTTATATTTTGCATTTAAAAATGTTTTGTGGCTTTAAGTTGTATATTCATAATTGAACTCAATATTTTCAGTGAAGGGATCTTATTGTTTTGATATTCATCACAGTACCTGGTATGATAACTTATGCATAATAGTTTCTCAATAAATATTAATTATTTAGTAATCAAGGCTATTATGTATGGATATAAGAAAACCATTTTATTTAAGAAATTATAAGCCAAACATTTGGAATGTTTACATGTCTTTTAAAAGTTTCTTACATAGATAAATATTGAGAAATATCTTCTAAAGCAAATAAAATATAGCCCAATTTCTTTTTAAAAAGGCATATTTTGAGAAAAACACACATCTAAGAACATATTCTCATGAAAAACTGGAAATAATGGAGACTAATTTCTCCAATTTATATTTTTCTCCATACCTTCTCTGTACAAAAAGAAAAACAAATGAAAACCCATAAATTTTACACTTTATTTTAGCATGTGTAAAAATTAAAGCAGCAAACAATAAGAAAATATAACACATTATTGTAATCTCTGCTATTTATTAATTCATTTAATTTAAATGCAAATTATATGTTTTAATAATCATAAATTGCCTGGCATCAGGTTGTTCCTAGTAATGAGCAGTTCGAGAGATGGCACTTTTTTGAAATTCTAATAAAGCATTCCACGGAGCCTTCTTTCTTTGTGAACATGACTGTCCCTTGAAACATCCTGAAATACAGAGCTGAAATGATTTAAAACCTCAGAAGGTTTTTAAGGTTGGAATAGGAAGCCACTCTTGCTTGGCTTCATGGCTAGATCTGAACATTCAAGTTAAGAAGCAATTTCAAATCAATCTGTAGAAAGATTTTACTTCTGATCATGAGCAAGCAGAGGCCCTTTCTCCAGTAGGTGTCAGGAGTCATGTGATGGACACTAATGATGTCTGCTGCCTTTTATCATCTGTCAGGGACAAGTCACATTTATTTCCACACAGACAGTAAGAACATTTAATGAAACAAAACAGCATTATTGAGCTCCAGGTTCCCAATCCTCTTTGGTCCTAGAAATGAGGCTTCAGGTTCATTAAATTGTGGCTTGTGGAGGTATACCACAATTATAGTCTACTGAACCAAAAATTATAATAAAATCCCAAAGCGAGGCTCTAATATACAGTGACGCTCCTCTCTCTATTTCAAAAGTTCAAATCAATGCAGCAAATATCACAGGTTTAGGGCATATATATGTTTATACACATACACACACACACGCACACACACACAGATGGATACATGGATACAATGGCTAGACCCTGGCTGGATACTTTCTGGACAGCCCTAGTGTATATAAAGTTTTATTGTTCTTTAATATACAATTAAATGTTCATTATTGAAAAATATACAAAAACTAATAAGAAAAAAATAAACCCACATTATATTACCCAAATATACCCTCTGGTAATATTTATATATTTTTTATTTTGCCATTTAGCCTTCCAGACTTTATGAAACATTCATATTCATATAAAAATATACAACTTATTCCCCATCCTCTGCCTATGATTACAGTAATACTCAAATTTTTGCTATCTTAAATCAAAAGGTTCATAAATATAGACAGACACAGCCTAATATATTGCCATATTCTTTCTTATTTATTCATTCACTCAACAAATATTTATTGTGTTTCTGCTGTATGCAAGGCACTTTTTAGCAACTGGGAGTACAGCAGTGAACTAAAACTAGTGAAGTCTGTCCACACAGAGTTCACATTCTGGGGGAGTAGGTAGACAGAGATATAAAATAAACAATGAAAAAATGCATACAAATATCCAAACATAATATTTCAGGTTGTGAGAAGTGCTATTGAGAAAAAGAAGATAGGGAAAGGGGACAATGAAGGTCTGTATTCACCCACTTACTCTGCCACAGACACAATGAAGACTTTTCTTGATTTCACCAGACGTGCTTTGACCTCAGGGCCTTTACACTGACTATTTCTTCTATTATACACACTTTCACCTCTTCCTTTTTTTTCTTTTTTCTTTTTTTATTTCAGAATATTACAGGGGTACAAATGTCTAGGTTACATATATTGCCTTTGCCCCACCCGAGTCAGAGCTACAAGCGTGCCCATCCCCCAGACAGTGCGCACCTCTTTAATCTTTGCTCAATGTCACATTCTCAGTGAGGCGCCACCCTAACTACCCTATTTAAAATTTCAACCTGATGCCGCCTGTCCTGCCCCAGCACTCCTAAGCTACTTTCCATAGTATTAGTTCTTCTCAGTGCTTATCACTTTGGAACATTCCACATATTTTATTTTAGTTATTGTGCATATTTTCTATTTTCGGTCTCCCTCCACTAGAATGGAAGATCCATAAGGGCAGAGATTTTTGCCTGGTCACTAATGTGTGCCAAGTGCTGAAATGAGTGCCTGGCACAGTTCAAGTGTTCAAAAAGTATTTGTTAGATGATTAGAGATAGGGAATAGGTAGTTGAATATCTAAGACTCTAGTTTTGGGGACGTCTAGGTTGGACATACAAATTTTGGAGTCATATAAGGTGACATTTTGAGCCATAAAATTAGAAGAGATATCCTAAGGAATGAGTAAAATAGAGAAGAGAAGATGTCCTAGGAAAAAGCACTTGAGCATATTAATGTTAAAAAAAATCAGCAAGATGGGGAAGCTCCATGAAAGAAGGTTGAGAAATGCTAACAGTAAAATAAACCAACTGAGTGTGATCTTATAATATAAGCAAAGCAAGTGTTTCAATAAAGAGCAGGTTAGCAAACATGGAATATTTTTCTTTTTGCAGAAGATAAATATGCAACATTTCTTAATTTGACTACTCTTCTAAGCACTATACTACAAAATAATCTCTGTAATTCTGAGTTGTAAAACAAAATTTTCACTGTAACTCTAATCTCATTACAAAGTATTATAAAGATTCTATTTTTTTATAAAATTAGCCACACATAATACTGTAGCACATAAACTGCAATGCAGCCCAGTAAATGAACAGAAAATATCTTGAATGCCTTAAGATGCATAACCTCTACTTTACAAACGATTGACCTAGAAGATTTAAAAAGATTTTAGATTGAGATCATACAAAGAATACCTTCTTTCTCTGTTCTTGTCTTCTTCGAATATTGTCTACTTCCATCAATGGCACAGCTAGGTTTTTCTATAAAAACCTAGCTGTCCTGCATGAGTCTGCTCCCTCCCTTCCAGGTAGGTGACAAGTCATGTTGGCCTCACATCCTGTCCACTTCACATCTGTGCTCCCTTTTGAATCCTGCCCCCTTCTTACTGTAAGCATCTTATTTGGGCCCTTTAATACTACCGTTTCTGTCTTCTCTTCATAATTAAGTGTTCCATCTCTGTTAAGGCTCATCTCCATTCACTAACTCCTTTTCACCTCCTTTTCACTCTTCATCTATTTATATTCTCACATCTGATTTATATTCTCACATCTCTATCACATCTGCTGTAGCTGAGATTACTAATCTCCTAAACATCCAATTCAGTGGATGCTTTTCAGTTCTTACTTTGCCTGTCTGTGGCATTTGATACTGGTGGAAGCTATCTTTGGCTTGATGCCTTTTCTTCTCGTGGCTTCTGTCATACCACGTTTTCCTACTATTTCACTTACCTTCCAGATTCTTTACAGCCTCCTCTGTGGCCTCCCTTTTCTCTCTTTGGCTCTAAATGTCAATGGCCCTCAGGGTTCATTTAGTCTGAGTTCCTCTTCTCACTCCTCAAAGTCTTTAGTCTAGATGAATCTCTTGTTCTAACCTAATTAACCTCTTCCCTTCCCCAATACTCACCTATTCTTTCCCTCTCTTCTCTGATCATTCAGTCCTTACTTTCTAGGTTCTTTCTCCATTGCCATCACCATCTGTCACAGATCTCTGGCACTGGTGCTTCAACTGAAATGACATTTCTCTTCCTCCCTGGAGCACTTCGACTGTACCTTTCATAAGTGACTTTCTGCAGCCCATCAAGCTTTAGGATTATTTATGTAGCCTGTTATCTCCCTATGGGCTGACTCCATGCCTAATTTATCCTCTCCTACATTGGCATTGGGTATAGCTGGAACTCAATACATGAACTGAATAAAGAATAAGTAAATAGGAAAGTCTACTATTATGATGACACGGTAACAGTCACTAGGAAAAGGTCATTTAGTTAGCAACATCCAGAATTACCCAGCACACTCCAAAATTAAGGACCGAGACCACTAATTCCTGTCCTGTTGAATCTACAGTGTGGCATGGATTCACTGAGAAGCAGATATCTTTTCCACAGTTCTGGATAACTGGACACTAAAATATAGAAACACATTTACAAATATGCAAATTGTAGTGGTTGTGTTTTCTTTATTACTTTCAATGAGCCATTTATGTGTATATTGGTACTGTTTTTTTCACATGATTTTATAATATTTTAGACATTCATTATGCATGACTTCACAGTTCTCTGACTACTTTGGCAGGGCTCACTCTGAAATAAAATTAACATTAATGATTATTAATAACATTTTAATGGAGCATTATATTAACATGTGAGAAGATTAGGGCTTATTACTAATATTCCTCATATGATAATTTCTTTAACAGTTTTAAAATTTATTATGCCATTATATTGGCCCCTTTTCCTTGAGCATTGCTTGGGTTTACAACTTCCAAAACCACTATGTTTAATTAGCTAGGAAGACTAATAGCAACAAAAGCTATCATTTATTGAGCACTGTGTTACCCCAGGCCCACTGGTAAGCACTTTATGTGTTTCATTTGCTTTGGTCCTCACAGAACTGTGGAAAGTAGATAATGTTATTATTCCCATTTTACATTGAGGAATCTGAGGCTTAGATTAGTAATTTTTTCAAGGTCGTAATCTAGAAGTAATGAATCTAGGTTTCCAAAATAAAAATGTTTGACTCCAGAGCCAGTCTTTTAACTATGCTTATTTAGCTTCTAAATCACTCTTTCAGTCAAGGATATATTTGAGTAGATCATGCCATTTCCATTTAGTTTGCCAGTTTTCACATTTAACATCTAAGGTCATACTGTATTATACTATAGAAAAAATCTTAAATGTTCCCAAATAGAGAATTCATTAAACACCGTGGTATACAGTATATTTACTGTATTTCCATAATGTTTTATTTGAGAAACATTAGCTTAAAAGAAAATGAGATAGGTTTTTGTTGTACAAAGTTGGCTTCACTTTAAACAATCCATTCTAGACTCTTGCCTGGAGTCAAGTTCTCTGACCTGCTTTTGTATAATATATCAGGAATAAATTTGCCCACCTCTACTCTTTCAAAACTATAATACTTTGTGATTCCTTAAGGATGTCAGGGTAGACTGATGAACTGATATTGTTTCCTTAAAGTTCCAAATAAGTAATATTTGAAAGCTAAGAGACAGTTGAAACAGATAGAAATTCTTACAGACTTATGGATTTGGGGCTTCTATATCCTCTTACCAGCATTTGTGCTACCTTTCCTCTCTGAAGACCATTCACCTCGACAAGGGCAGAAAAATCATCAGACCTTATCAGATCTGTTCACTGCTTGTGTCTGGCAATATTATGCAACTGGACCTGAGCAACAGGCAAAACTGGACTTCTCCTGCCCTTTCTCTTATTTGGAATATAAATAATTGAAGCTTTTTAAATATTTGTCTATAGCAATTTTCACTCACCTCAATTTATTTTGGGGCTTAGACTCCCCGATGGTATTCTTTAGAAATTGCTGCTACTTTCTTGGTATGTGTTCTTCTTTAATATACTCTTTCACATTGAAATCTATTAGAAAGCTCCCTTTGGGCATCTATGTAACTTCTAAATTGATGCTTCTGGATCATTTTGAATTAATGAATCCCCTTTGAAAATCTGATGAGAACTCTGTACATTTCTCCCCAGAGTAATGCACTTGTACATTCAAATTTCATATAAGGTGAGCAAATTTATAAACCAACGAATTTCATCCATAGATCCTTATGGATCAAATCTTGATTAAAATCCCCATTATTAGAGATTTTCCCATTTTCATCTTCATTAGGATTATCAAAATTTATTAAGGCAATATATATTTTTTTTCTTTTTGAGTCTCACTTTGTCACCCAGGCTAGAGTGTAGAGTGCAGAGGCATCATCATAGCTCACTGCAACCTCAAACTCCTGGGCTCAAATGATCCTCCTGCCTCAGCCTCCCAAGTAGCTGGGACTACAGGACTGCAGGCTTGTGCCACCACGCCCAGCTAATTTTTCTATTTTTAGTAGAGATGGGGTCTTGCTCTAGCTCAGGCTGTCTCAAACTCCTGAGCTCAAGCGATCCTCCCATGTCAGCCTTCCAGAGTGCTAGGATTACACGTGTGAGCCACTGTGTCTGGCCTAATTCTTAATATAAATAATTTAACTTTGATAATTTGGGATTTCACATCATGGGTTCATAACTGTCTTTACTCTAAATATTTTGAAAACTGACTTCATTAGATTTGGTTACCACCTGCATTTTCTACCACAGTTATTTTGTATTGTTGGTTCATTTAAGGCCATGTGTATAATGAAAAAAAATCAGGGCTTTGAAATATAATGTTAACCAGGGTACTCAATATCTCTAAGCTAGTATTTTTCTCTGCTAAATGTGATCAGGATCTGCCTCATTGTTTGTTTGTTTTTTAATGGGGGGGGAATTAGATGGGAATGTCAGCTCCCAAGGAGCAGGAATGCCCTTGATTTTTTTAATGTTGTTCCTTAGCACTTGGCTAGAGTAGTGCTTGGCACATAGTCAGTGCTTAATGAATATTTATTGACTGAAGCAATAATGTGCACAAAATTGTTAGCAAATAGTATGACCATAGTAATGATTGTTAATCACAATTATTACAATAATGCTTCAGAAATGAATTCATCACGAGGCAAGTCAAGAATTATCTGGAACATGCCTTTTATCTGAATGTCACTTGCAGGTGTTTAGCTCATGGAAAATTCCCATTACTGCTTTATTTTTGTCATCACTTCCTCAGAGATGCCTTCCCTGGCAAACCTAGCTAATGTTACCTGCTCCTGTCCTCAGCCGGGAGCGCTCTACCATATTACACAGTCTGAGTTTCTTCATAATCTGAAATTACTTTATGTGTTTAATTTGTGCTTCATCTCTTTCTCCCACTAGAGAATAAATTTTTTGAGAGTAAAACTTTGTCTTACTCAATGTTCTATCTGTAGGGCCAGGCACATAGTAGGCATTCAACAAAAATTTGTTAAAGAATGATGTATAACACTTCCTCTTCCTAGGAATACAGTTTTATCCACACCTGCTTACATGTATGTGTTCATGTCACAGGACGTGAAGCCCTACTTCCTTCCATTCTAGAGAGTCTGACTTTAGTCATTTCATTTTCTGGGGACAACCCTGACATCCATTCTTCAGATCCTATTCTGCCGTCTCTGTTTGCCACGCTCCAAACACTACTTGTAATCTGACCCAGCATCCATTTCTCCCTGTATCCTTCCAAACAGAGCCCAAGTTTTATTCAGGTGTCCACAGCCCCCGCCCCTCAGCCACAGCCATTGCTTCAGGGGAGGGCAGGCCAACTCCAGCCCCAGGGGATGGGGCCTGAATACGCTAAGCCAATCTTATGGTCTCATTCCCCATTCTGGTAACTGGTTTGAGTGTGTGCTCACAACTCAGTGTTGGCCAGTGAGATGTGTAAAGGATTTCCTGAGGTTTCCATGAATGGATAACCACATAGACATACCACCATAGTGTAAGCTTCAGAGCTCTAGAGAGTACTAGAATATAAGAGTAAAAGAGAGCAAGAGCAAGAGAAAAAGGAACAATGAACACACATGAGACTGAGAAAATAAAAATAAATGAAAGAATGAGAGAGGCAGAATCTAAAAGAGAGACTATAAAAAAGAGAAAATAAGGGACGAAGAAAAAGAGAAGAGTGTACATAAAGATCAGTTAACTGAAAAGACCCAACGCTGTATGATTTTCCAAGAGGGTGAACAAATAATAAAAAATTACTCCCCTGTTGAGCTGCCAGCAAGAACTTCCTGCAGAAGCAATACATTCAAAGTGGACTTTGCTACCTGCTGCTTACCATTAAATGACTACATAACAAACTTTTATTCAATTTCTTAGATTATCTTAGAGACCCAAAATATGTCTTTGAATTATTTATTGATAGGATTTAACAAACAAGCTGTGTCATAAGTATCCAGAATCCTGAAGTTTCTATAGTAATGTTTATTGTTGTCATTGCTGTTGTTGTTGTTTAGTGATGTTCAGCATCTGTTTGCATGACAACATTATACTCTCCCTGTGAGGAATGCCAATGAATGGCCACAGGTGTCCGGCATGTTCGGACTATGGCCAGGAGACTCGTGTCATTAAACAATGACCAAGAGTCATCCTGCTTGGCTAAGTGTTTGAAATCAAAACAAGAGGCAAAACCAACATAAGCACAGTTAATTTAAGGTACTTTCCCTCTATTTATTAAAGCTAATTGCAAGCCTGGCTTACAATTAACAATTGTCCAAAGGATTCAAATGCCCATGACACTTGATCTAACAGAGTGCCCGCGGCATTGCCCCTAGATTTAATGTTTCCAGGAATGGATTTCATTGCCTGTGGTGTTACAGCTAGAAATACTCCTGCTGTAAAATAAGTATCAACAATATCTTGGCAATACCAAAGCAATTCATGATTTTTATGACAGTCTATACTAGTGTCTAGCATTAAAACAATACAGCTGGAGGCTAATTAACGGATGCAGGTAGGATGTTCCATCTTGTAAGAAGGAGGTTGCCTGTTCCCTCGCCGGCTGCTGGCTGTAGCTCTCATACTGATAGCATGTTGTTGCCAGTGTTGCCACCTCATTAGAAAATTAGCTTTTAATTAACTTTGGAAGCTGTTGCATAGGTTTCGATAGGAGGCATACATTTGTACACATCTTGTTGCAGAATTAAACCGCCCCTTCATGTTTCTAATGGGCCTCTCCTGCCTTGCAGAAAAGCAGCAGTCTAGCCGCTTGCAGGCAGCCACTCCGTGGGTAGCAGTGGCCACGCAGTTCCAGCCTGCTCCCAATTACAAAGAGATGTCCTTTAGTGCCCTCGTGAGAAGCCCCTTACTCCAAGGCCACTTGAGACATTAAGCAGCAACAGAGAGGACCACAATCCCAGATGCTCCCCTTTCATTCTTCTGACCCCCAACCTGGCTTTAATGGCACATAGTCTGGGAAGAATGGGCCTTACCTCATTTTTATATTTAAACATCTCTGCCTGAGCACAGTGGTGATAAACCTACAGACAAGATAAATAGCTAGATTATCACTCTTCTCCCCAGGGGAAAGTCGTGCTGTCAATTAGGCTAATGGGGGTTCCAGGTTCAGCTTTGGCATGCCCTAACACCAGGGAAGGCTTTCTGCCCTGGATAGCTGCAAAGCCCAAAGATGAATTTGAAAAGTGGCTATGACCCTAGGGTGGCCAGCTAGCAAAGGGGGAAGTCAAGAAGCCTGATGATTAATCATCTGCCACAACAATGGGAGGGTGAGGAAGATGAGGCCCAGGAGACCAGATCTTTTGAGCTTTATTATAATTATACATTGCCTCTTTCAATTCTATTTGGTGGCTTAAAAGGAGATATGGGTGCTCTCTGTTTAAGGAGTGAGGCTCCATCCTTTACTAAAAATAAGTGTTCTTTTGTCATACTTTTTCAAAGCACTTACTCTGACATCTCATTTGATCTTATTGCCAGTCTCTGAGGGACTTAGGGCAGGTGGCATTTTTCTCATTTTGCAGATGATGGAGTGTGTGACACAGCAGAGGTTAGTAATTTCCCTGTGATCACACAGCCAGCTGGTGATGGCACCAGAATAGAATCCAAATAAACTAACTACCCTAAATCTTTCTTTATACTTCTCCACTGCATCATACCTCACCCTCCAACCATAGAAATTAAGTAATGACCTGCTAACACACTATTTTTGTAATTTTACCCATTATGTTGCTATGCATAACAGACAAACCTACAAACCTAAATAGTAACTCCTGGCAAATACAGCCTGCTAAATAATAAAATGATTTATTTAATACGAATTCGGAAAGCATAGTTTTAGCCCTGATTGTTCCTACAGTTGGGAGAATATAAGGCTGACATTTTTAGATGCTAGCTGTGCAATGCTAGTATTTTCCATTCAGAGACAGGCTCTTTGCGGTATGGAGGTTGGATAGTGAACACGGTGACCACATATTCTGTTTTGCCTGGGCAAATCCTAGATTTCAGCTGTTGTCCAAGCATTCCATTGGTTTCTGCAGTTATTCTGAATATAAATGACCCAGTTGGATAGTAAATTTTATGGCACCCCAATTTTAAATCAAAGATTTATCTTCTATCTATATTTCCCCACTAAGGAACCAACCTTTCCACAGTTTAACTTTTGGAATTTTTCAAAAAATACTTTATTAGTCATATAGTTCCAGTGCTTTCCTGAGAGCAGATGATGGTTGTGTTAATGGTGACATTTACTGGTCACTCACTCTGTGCCAAATCCCGTGCTTCATACTTTACCTGTATCATTTTCTCCTTTAATCATCCTCAGATCCCCCAAGGTGGTTACCATTATTACCTATATTTTACATATGAGCAAACTAGGCTCATGATGATTAAATAACCTGCTCAAGATCCAACAGCAAGTGGCAGAGCCAGTATTTGAACTCAGTCTTTCTGG
>JAQIFY010004029.1:0-12086 GCA_028533085.1 Varecia variegata
CATGATGAGAGCGAAGCGAACTGTCAGTGGAATGGACATACTTGAAGATCTGACTCGGGGTGTTGGGGGTGGGGGAGGGGACGGGTGTTTACCTACATGATGAGTGCGATGTGCACTGTTGGGGGAATGGACACCCTTGAGGCTCAGTCTCAGGGGGTTGGGAGGGGCATGGGCAATATACTTAACCAGAACGGTTGTAACCCCATAATAAGCTATAATAAATAAAAAAAATAATAAAAAAATAAAATAAAATAAAATAAAATAAAATGTTATACTTTTAATATTCTCTTATGGATCTTATATTATCTTTCCACTATTTCCCCCTCTTTTTGTCTTATTAGCATTGCCACATTTATGTATCATTGTATAAATTTTGGCTGATTTCATGAAAAAAAGTTATAATATTTTTTCCTTTTTCTCAACCTACATGATGAGTGCGATGTGCACTGTCTGGGGAATGGACACTCTTGAAGCTCAGTCGGGCGGTGGTTGGGAGGGGCATGGGCAATATATTTAACCAGAACTGTTGTACCCCCATAATAAGCTATAACAAATTAAAAAAAATAATCAAACCACAGCTTGCTTTCTAACAGGAGTTATCTGGCATATTATTTTTCATTCGTTTATTTTCCAATCATTTCCAGATTGATTACGTTTTCACTTTTTACAACTATTGTTTCTACAAAGCATAGAGTTGGGATCTAATTTTGAATCTGCTTGCATTATGTTTTCTATGGATAGATCCCACTTAATTTTATGACTTTAATAGATATATTTATTCCTAATATAGTGTATTTAGAGAATTTTTTAAAAAGAACCAATATTAATAAGTAAAAAGCTGAATGAAATTTACATACCTGGTTAACAAGTCAAGGTAACAAATGGTCAAAAACATACAAGTTCTGCATGGTAACAACGGTGGCTTCAGGATCCAATGCCTGAATGAGCTAAGATCTCTCTTATTGGCTGAGACTAAAACTAGATTTGATAAGGTGGGGCATTCTGCTATATAGTGAAAGCAGGTAAGGAATTTAGCATGAAGAATTGAATTGAGAACTAAAGCCATAAGGCAAAACTTCATTGATGCTACCATGTTTTGTTTTGTTTTTTCTGATTTATTCTACTTAGGAATAAGATGGCCTAATTTTATTGGTCTCTTATGCCCTCCACTCTTGGTAGATAATCATGAATCATAGCAACTAATAAAAAGACAAAGGAATTATATGCATAATGAAAACAGAGTAACAAGAAGCAAAAACCAGGATAGATTATTTTAGCTTTTAAAAAATAGTAAACATGTATGTTAAGAAGGTGTTACACTTGTACTCAAAGGCTTTAATAATATTTTCAAAAAACTGATGCACAAAGGGCCATTGAATTAAATAATTCTCAAAATTATTTTTGTACATTGTTTTTGTTTTTATAGTGAGCCTGACTTTCCAAATAACAGAAAGCAGCAATGCATATAAATATCTAAAACCAAAAAATAAATGTATTAACCTACTCCACCAGTTTTTGTAATATTCAGCATTAGTTTAGATAGCAGTGCGGAAAATGAATACTACGATCACAGCAATCTTGAGAAACTTAGGAGATCTTATTCAAAGAGTTGCTATGGATTTTTCTTTTCAACATATTTGGTTCTTATTGAAAGCAATTTTTCTGTAAGTTGAAAATCCATCTTCCTTTCTATTTCTCCCTCTCCCCCACCTCTCTATTTTCTGAGAAACTCATGAGAAGAAACAATGCATGGGAACTAATGGGGTATAACCCAAGTGTGCTGTGAAAGGGAACAAATCAGAAGGAATATTGCTTGAGGTCAGCATCTGATGTGTTCATTATTTCTAGATCTGTGAGGTAAGCTGACAGGCAGAATCGTTTGCCTCATGGAGTACTGAGTGAACCTTTCTAAGATGGACAAGTGAAAGAGTATTTGTAATATAAATGTTAATAATAGAATATCTGCCATATTTCATTTATATTAACATAGGAAACATAGCGATAACAGTATGTATCTTTGGGATAAATATATACTATTTCATGCCACTTATTGTAAAAAATGAGGATTGAGAAGAAAGAAGAAAAATTCTTGTGATCAGTAATATAATACATGGACTTTTCACCTCAGGGTCACCAGTGTGAATCAGACTCATTTTTGATAATAAAATTTGTCAGTTGCAATATGATTACTTTACTTACTATATATTAGCTAGCTGGTTCAGTTCTTTGTGGAAATAAAACGTTTCCATTACAGAAATAGACAATACAGTTAAAAGATATCCTTTCTTGGTGACACTGGTGATTTTGTTAAATGCTGTATTTGTGTGGACTTAGAAACTGACTTCATGTATTTTCCATATTTCTGTATGAGAGAGTATTTCTGTAAAACAACAAAATAATTTGAATCCTACTTTGTATTGATTTGAATATTTCTCTGTCATACCTATTTCCTGCTGAAAGCAAGTTTGAAAAGACACACTTGAAGCTCTGACTTGGGTGGGGCAAAGGCAATATATGTAACCTAAACATTTGTACCCTCGTAATATGCTGAAATAAAAAAAAAAAGAAAAGTTAACTTGAGGTTGAAAATAATGAAGTATTTGAAAATCTTTAAAGTTAATTTTTGTGCATCTGTAAGGTACTTTAGAGAAATAAAGAATTTTAGACACAGATGAAGTTGGGTGAGGAAGATTAGGATTAATTCTTAATCCTAAAGATAATTAATAATTAATAATACATAAAGATAATTGAAGTCCTAGACCAGTATCTCACTGCTTAATCTCCTAGGAAAAAAGTCTGCAATGATTGCCTAGTTTGAGTCCATGCAATGTAGGTTAAGATGTAAATTCCTGTACATCTAGCTCCAATCCTATCCCAGGTGCACACATGCCTGCTTACACTACTGCTCTGAATTTACTTTGTGTATTATACCAAGTACTTGCTAAATGATAGTATCTTTGAACAACCCAACTAGATATGCTTTTACTCTTTGTTTCGTTGCCTCCTAGTGAGAAAATAGATAGCATTTGGTAAAAACAACAACAACAAAAAAAAAATTACAACACCACATTGCAGATGATCTTTGGTTTTGCCCCATGTTATTTTACTTGAGCTTATTTGATTGTGTTAACTTGGCTGTCCATTGCTGGACACTGCTTTTGCTGGTGTTGGCTTGTCAATCTCAATCTGACATTTTGCTTCCTTAAACTTCCACTTATTTCATGGACAAGAATTTTTATTTCAAATAAAAATTGCAAATAGTTTAGTAGTAGTCCACAGTATACATATACCACATTTTATTAAACCATTCATGTATTGATGGGCACATGGGTTGTTTCCACATCTTTGCAATTGTGACTTGTGCTGCTATAAAAATATGAGTGCAGATGTCTTTACTAAAAAACAATGGTGAACTAGCACCTCTTATATTATCCTGGATAGAGCTTGAGTCCATCCTTCAAAGTGAAGTATCACAAGAATGGGAAAAAAAGTACCACATATACTCACCAACAATTGGTGCTAACTGATCAACACTAAGGTTCTCACAGTAATATTCACAGTAAGTAATATTCACTGGGTGCCAGTCAGGTGGAAGGGGGGTGGTGAGGGTGGGTAAACTCCCAACTAATGGATGTGGAGCACACTGTATGGGGGAAGGGCATGCTTGTAGCCCTGACTTGGGCGAGGCAAAGGCACTATATGTAACCAAAATATTTGTACTCCCATAACGTTCTGAAATTTTAAAAAATGCAAATAAATGACTCTTTTCAATCATTATATAGTCTTCATTTAACATCTTGTTACTGTTTCTTCTCCATAGTTATTTTGTTGTCTTTTGAATATAGACTGCAGTTTGATTTTTATAACAATTTCATCATATAGTCAATAACAATGATATTGATCACTTCCAGATTTGGCACTATATGCTATATTATGACGTTCACTTACAATGTAATGTGGCATTTCTCTTCATAAAATTAAAATATAAGCACAACAAGTGATATTTTCAGTAAAGTCAATAAATAACAAAATATGGTTTTATCCTGTGAGCAACAGAAGATAGAGATTTTAAATTAGTGGCCTCAAATAGTTTTACTTTCAAGTGATGTCAGTAAGTTTATTTTTAAAATTCTGTTTTAATAAGAATTATTTTATTTAGTGAATCTTATTTTATACATGGATACTCTTGGGTGCATCAAATTAAAACAAAAGAAAAAATACTCAGTCACTTGTACTTTGAGTTCAAATTATGCTGAGCTACTGGACAATAACTTGCTTTATTCATGCATAAATTAGCTCATGTTAAGGTTCTTTGAATTAGATCCCTTGCTTCCACTTCCAGTTTATGTATTATTTTACTGATTTATAGTCTCGTGGGCTTCAAATTAAGCATCCTTACACTGACTTAGCCTTCATTCCTACATTTTTATGAAATAGATACACATAGTAAATATCAGTGATCTTCAATCATCATTGATAATGCACATCTAAATATTTTTAAAACTTATCTTTTCACTATTTTCATGTTGACAATTAAAACTTATGAGTTTAAAAGTTTGAAGGATGTAATTAACAGTATATGGAAAATAGTAATTTAAAAACATTCTAATATAAATAGATAATATTAATAAGTATTAATATAATAGAATACAAATATCAAAGACATTTAATACACATAATCCAATTAAATTTTTGTGGACTTCTTTAATAATTCAAAATTTTACAACATTTTAAAATTCCCAAATATGTATAAAATACATATATAGAAATGTACATATATACTACATATGTGGATTTCAAATCCTCATGTAATTATGTTCTTATATATTTTACACTGAAAAAACCTTAGTATTTCATCTATATATTCTCTTGCAGCAAAATTTGCACATCATTTTAAAAATATGTTGAACATAAATTTCTTAGAATTGAATATTTAAAAATTTTAACTATCACACATTTGCATAGACATTATCAATACAACTTAACAATCATCAAAAGTTAAAATTTAAAAAAATAGTAATTTTTTTCTTATTACTTCATATGTACATGATGAAAATCACTTATTTCTCTAATTAAGGACCTACATTCATTTATTTTCTTTTCTTTTTTTTATTTCAACATATTATGGGGGTACAAATGTTTAGGTTACATATATTGCCTTTGCTCTGCCCGAGTCAGAGCTTCAAGTGTGTCCATCCCCCAGATTGTGCACACCATACCCATTAGGTGTGAATATACCTATCCCCTACTCCCACCTCCCACCTACCTGACACCTGATGAATGTTACTAATATATGTGCACATAAGTGTGGATCAATTAATACCCTTATTATAGAATGACTTTTTTTTCCTTTGGGTACATGTGCAGTAATGGGATTGCTGGATCAAATGATAGTTCTATTTTTAGTTCTTTGAGGTATCTCCATATTACTTTCCATAGAGGTTGTATTAATTTGCAGGCCCACCAGCAGTGTATGAGTGTTTCTATCTCTCGACATCTACGCCTTTGTTTGGGACTTTTGGTAAAAGCCATTTTCACTGGAGTTAAGTGATATCTTATTGTGATTTTATTTTCATTTCCCTGATGATTAGAGATGTCAAACATTTCTTCATATGTTTTTTGGCCATTATTCTATCTTCTTTTGAAAAGTTTCTATTCATGTCCTTTGCATACTTTTTTGATTTTTTTTTTCTTGTTGATTTTCCTAAATTCTATATAGATTCTAGTTATCAGTCCCTCATCGGATGTGTAATATGCAACTATTTTCTCCCATTCTGTAGGTTGTCTATTTGCTCTAATTATAGTTTCCTTGGCCATGCAGGAGCTTTTTAATTTTATCAGATCCTATTTATTTATTTTTGTTGCTGCTGTGATTTGATTGTCTGATGAGAGCTGCTTTATGCTTCCAACATGACACCTTATTGCTGCATCCTCTGAAGTGGAGGAATATTACGTCTTCAAATGGCAGAGGGCAGAAGGACAAGCTCTGGAACATGTGTGAAGCCTCTTTATAAGGGCCTTAATCCCATTCATGAGAGGGGGTTTCATGGGCTAGTCATTTCTTAAAGGCCCTACCTCTAAATACTATCACATTGGCAACACCTGGATTTTGTAGGGACACATTCAAGTGATAGCATACAAAGTCACTAGCTTTTTAGCAAAATCTTAAGGCAATTAGGACACAAGCAATTTGATATTGTAGAAGGAAATTTTCTGACAGAGAAAATCTTTAATGCCAAAACTCCTGAGGCAGTAGGAATATTCAAGGAAGAACAAGGAGGTCAGAATGAGTGAAATGTGTTATTAATAGGGAGAGAGGTAAAGGATGTAGTCAAAGAGATGGTGGGTAGAAGGCAATCTCAGACTACAAAAATCCTCATGGATGTTAGACAGAAATTACATTTTCCCCCCCAGTGGAAGAAAAGACAAAGGGTAGTTTTGAGCAGAGAAGTTGCCCAATAATCCCCACCTTCTTTTGTAATTCCATTTGCACATGTGGGTTGTACCTACTGAATTGTTTCTAACAAATAATACATGATGAAAGTGATAAGATGCCATTCCTGAATCTGAATCCCATGGCTGCTTTTTCATTTAATATTTTTATATTGGTCAACAGGGATTCTGATAGAATTCTCAAAGTTAAAAATTTCCTTTTCCAGTGCTTGTTATTCATTATATTTTTCAACAATTATAAAGGTAAATCTGGTAGTACATAGTTTGAGTATAACGACCTCTAGAGACTGAGAAATTAGTAATGGTCTTCAAGCTATTTTCCACCTTTCCAGAAGCTAGAAGAATTATATAAATGATATTATAAATATCAAATAAGTTTTTTCTTGGCCAGAATAATATCGATTTGATGTGGTAGCACTTTTTACCTCATGCTATTCAAAAGCTCTAATTGACATGACAAACAAAACAGAAAACAGAGTTATTTCAAACCACAGAGCATTCTAGTCTGAGTGTAAATCGACCTGGAAACACAACTTGATATGCCATTAAGTTTAAAAAACAAGCTGTATATAGTATAATCCTGATTTTTAAAACAAACTAAAAAAATAAAGAAAATACTATAAATATGCATGCATTTGTATGAATATTTTCCATAGATCTATATTTGCAAGTGAATTTATAATATTAGTAAAGGGCGTGGAAGATTCATGATAAAATATTAGTCTCTGTTATTGCAACAGAGTATACTGAGGAAGGAGTTGGAAAAAAAATTAAACTTTTTTCAAATATCTCTGTTTGATTCATTCAAAATATACTGTTTGATTCATTACAATAAGAGGAATTATCTTTGTAAGCAAATAATAATTAACAATAATATGAAGGGAATAATAGGAAACCTGGAATGACCACTATTATATGTAAATGTATCTAAGTCATTGAGTTTAAGGGTCCTGAAACTATTTAAATTTACAAAATAATGCTTCTTTGGAAAGGTGGGACAAGGTATTTCCTCTTAATTTTTATATGAATTAGACCAACCAGCAAATATTGTTTGAACGGCCTGTCATTAAAATAGAAATGATCTTCCTAAGCTTGTTGCTAATCATAATCCTCTTTCCCCCCTTAAATCAATGACAGGAAACAGGAATGCCATCTGTCTTCTTATTATTTTCAGCATAGATCTCTTAATCCATCTTGCTTACCATCAGGAAAGTTTTCTGTAGAGTGATGTTCAATATCTCAGTATTGACTCAGACTTTACTCCCACTTCTCTCCTCTCCATCCAGTATATTGGTACACACTTACAGTATATATTGCTCTCCAAGAATCCATAAATCAGTCTTTAGGGGGAACAGGAGTTATTTCATTTTCATCTTTATATTACCAGTAGGTATCATAGTGCCAAAAAATTGTAGATTTACAGAGTGGTCATTATCTGCCGAACACTATCTCAACTGGTTTTCAGGTACTTCCAAGTGATATTAAACAAAGCTTAATTAGGCAGTGTTACTATCCCCATTTTTCAAATAGAAAAACTGAAGCATAGAGAGGTTAAGTTTTCAGGTTACACAGTGTAATATGGAGCCAAGAAATGAACCCAATTTGAGGTCAGAACACTATGCTATACAGTTGTAGTCCCCACCAGGGTCCGCAGCCCGTCAGGAACTGGGTGAAGAGATTACACCTCTACCACCACCCGTGGAAAAATTGTCTTCCATGAAACTTAGGAAGGTGGGGGCGGGGGGGAGGCAGGAGGGGACACAGGAAGAGACACCCAGCAGGAGGCAGCAGCAGGAGAGCTAGAGAGACTTCATCTGTATTTACAGCCAATCCGCATCACTCACATCACTGCCTGAGCTCCCCCTCTGCTCCCCACACTCATCTGTGGAAAAATCATCTTCCATGAAACCAGTCCCTGGTACCAAAATGGTTGGGACCGCTGCACAGTCTTACCTGTATCCTATTAGAACGTCAAGATGAAGACAGAGCAAAAACATGGAAATAAATTATTGGGAACAATGCAGTTACTGCAAACAAGATTAAGGAGACATTCCCTATAATAATATAAGAATTTTGGTTTATTTCTAAACTCCAAAGATATGAAGAGCCCTTTATTAAGAGATCACAGCAGATTTAATAAAAGTTATGACCATGAGTTTTTAAGAAAAAAACAAAGTACAGATTTCCCTTATTTGAACATGTAATATGGAATTTCTAGCATCAGAAGCTTTATTGTATTTTATTTTTGGAGCACAAATATTCAGTATGATATAATACATAAGAGTCA
The DNA here is from genome assembly GCA_028533085.1 of Varecia variegata. NCBI lineage: Eukaryota > Metazoa > Chordata > Mammalia > Primates > Lemuridae > Varecia > Varecia variegata. The sequence continues at coordinate 8,741 of JAQIFY010004029.1, forward strand.
ATTAAATTGTGCCTACTTCACTACGTATCATATATGAATATTTTGTTTACCTTCTTCTGTAATTCCGGTACTTAGTTAAAGTTTCAGGTTTGAACATGTAGTCTTGGGTGTTACGGATATCATCTATTTCCTCAATCCACATTCTGTTTGTTTCCTGTCTAACAATTACACAAACACACACAGAGACACACACACACACGTGTTTGTATATATGTAATATCAGCAAAAATGATTTCTTAACTGGTAAATTTAGGAGGGTTTGGGGGAGTAAGTGGATGGGGACCTGCATTATTGGCAAGATGAAAGAAGAAAAGTTAAGTAAATAAGCCATCATTCATTTTATTAAATATAACTTAAAATCTAACATTACTTCGTGGACTATAGTTTTGGGTCTGTAGAAATTAGCCATAGCACAGAGCTATTATTTATCATCTCTCAGAAAGTCTGAATGTTTCTCTTTCCCTAGCACAAAGTCACTGTAGTAAATGATTACCAGTCCTCCCGGGGAGTGTTTGGAGAAAGAATCACATAATATACTCCTAGCAGTGTTTCAGAGCTATCCTCGGAGGGATATGACCCCTTAGCCAATTAAAGGGCTTCAGGTCCCACTTGTTTCTGGAAACGGAGTAAGAAGCTGATTCCAGTTTGATGTTCCCCCTCCAGACCTACTTTTCTGCTAATGTAGGCCAGCAGCACCCTTCTAGGCTGCCATTCTGATTCATTTCTAGGTTATCAAATAATCACTACCGCAGATTCCTATTGAGTCCAAAGGTGCTATTCCTATGACCTGTTTCTGATGGTCAAGTACAGCCATCTGGCCTCTACTTTTCTGCATTCCTATTGGCATCAGGGATTCCACTTTCACTGCTGCATCTTCAACCTTATATCCAGCCTATAGAAACCATCATGGAAGAACTTTCCAAGGAGACTCTTATTTCACCCATGAAGCATTTTTTAATAGCATGGTGAAGCAACTATCTCCCGGTACCTCCCGTAAGAAATAATTAGGAAAGGAAGAGCTAATAAGATTTCATGTAATATGCAGTCTTTACTCTTCAAATATGTAATCTAAATCTCAAAATCCTATTTTTAAGATCTGTGTAATGAGTTATTCATGATACTGAGTATTAATAATATATTGGTCAAGATCCAAGAAGCAAGTAAGTATACCTTCAAAAGAGATGATTGAAAATGGTTTAACGAAAGGATCACTTTCAAAGGTGTAAGCAGGGTTAAGGAAAACAAATAAGGCATGATGAAGCACCCCAGTGGTAGTAACATCTAGTTACCACTCAGTATTGGAAAGGCGAGATGAGGGAGCAGTTACCAGAGCCAGGTCTAACGTAATAGGGGAAAACAGCTGCTGCAAAACTGTTGTAGGCAGCAAATGAGCCGTGGAAATGTATAAATTATCTCTTCTTCTACTCTCCTGCTGTGCAACCCATTGACTCATCCTGAGAAAAAATAAGAGAGCAGATTTTTTTTAATTGCATAATTCATAGAGTAATAACAAGATGGACAACTTGAAGAGTGGATCTGGAAAAAGCAAAAAGAGAATATCCAAAACAAGCTACACCTACTACAATATGTATCCATTTATTGAGCGTTTTAAACTATTTTGTTTTGAAGCACTGTATTTTTCAGACCTCACATTTCTACCTAGCTCTTTATTAAAGATTCTTGTTCTTGTTACATGTTAATATTCTGCCTTATATCCCTATATACATCAGATACACATATTTTCAGTTCTTGTTTCTTCTTTTAAGGGCTAAGGGTTAGACTCAAGTCCAGCTTTTGGCTCATCCAGTAAGTTAAGAAGTATTTGAGCATTGTCTCTCAAACAGTGTGTTCCAGGCATCAGAGAGCCATTCGTCTACCACACAAAACCTCTGGATAAGTGCTATTGTTTGAATGTGTCTACACAATTCAGGTGTTGAAACTTAATGTCTAATGTGATAGTATTAAGAAATGGGGCCTTTAAGAGGAAATTAAGCCGAGGGCTCCTTCATCCTGAATGAGATTAATACTCTTATAAAGGAGGCTTCATGCAGCATTCAGTTCACTCTCTTCTGCTTTTCTGCCATGTGAGGACACAGTGCTCCTCTCCTCTGGAGAGTACAGCACCAAGATGCCATCTTGGAAGTCAAGAACAGCCCTCAGCAGACAACTGAACCTGCCAGCACCTTGATCTTGGACTTCCCAGCCTCCAGAACTGTGAAAATAAATTTCTGTTCTTTATAAATTACCCGGTCACCGGTATTTTGTTATTAGCAGCACAGATGACTAAGACAATAGAGTATGCCTTAGAACATGAAGAAGCAGCAGCAGTAAGATAGATAAGAGTCCTTTAATTTTAATACATGAGCCCTGACTTTCAGGAGGAGGCAATGTGGAAGAGAACGCTTAAGGGCAGTATCTGTTGCATCAACTCTTCATCCCAAGAGATATTTGTGTGGTCCTGATATGACCCCTCAAGAACTATCCTTAGTGGCTGCACATATCTGTAAAGTGGAGAGCTAATGAATACTGCAAGGAAATGTGGGGAGGGAAGGGGAACAAGGTTTTAAGACTTTCCACTGACCTATCTACTCAGCTCTTGGCTAGAAACAGCCTCTGTCCCTACAACCAACACAAGCAGCCTATTCTCTTCAGGAATTCAGTCAAATGCAGGATACAGACTACTTAAGGTAATTTTAATTAAGTTTAATAAATGCAGTAGGAGCAATAAACACAGGATTTTATGGGCCCATAAAGGAGGGACATCTGACACTGACTAGGAGAATCAGGGAATATTATCATGAGGAGGAAATCTCTAACCTGAGACCTACGCAATACGTTATTTTCCCCCTGCTGCCCTGCTGTGTTCAAATGGTCTTCCTCTCAACCTAGTACATGATTTAGAATTGATTTTTTTCCTCCACAATGAAAAACCTTAAATTGGCAACCTCTGCTTCTATTGGAACTGCCTGAAAAAGTTTACAGCATGAAAACCAAACTGGTTCTCTGTTGGCAGAAACCTCTTGACCTTGTTCCTACTGTCCATGTATTTATAAACACACAAGTGTATCTTGAACAGATAACAATACAATTTTTTCCATGGGGCATGTTTGCTTCTTTCAGTTTAGGCTTTTTTTTCAAAGTGTATTATCAAGTAAAATAATTATGTTGTCTTTTTCTAAAACATAATGTTTCTCTTTCTTAACTGTTAGTTTTTCTTAAATCACACCTGCCTGTAACACAGTCTCATTCTCACATGAAACTCTTTTATTGTTATTTTGTACCTGCTTAAACATGAACTCAAATGCCCTCCCTTCTTTTAACAATATGACTATATACAACAGACTTT
>JAQIFY010000403.1:0-15895 GCA_028533085.1 Varecia variegata
ATTTAGGGTTAGGGTTTAGGGTTAGGATTAGGGTTAGGTTTTAAGGTTAGGTTTAGGGTTAGGGTTAAGTGTTACTAATATGATTAGAGTAAGGGGTTCAGGTTAGTGTTAGGGTTAGGGTTTAGGCTTAGGGGTTAGAGTCAGGGTCGTTGTTTGGTTAGGGTTATGGATAGCATTGTTGTAAGTTGTAGGGTTAGTGTTAGGGTTTTTCGTAGAGTTAGGGTTAGTGTTTTCGGGTTACTGTTACTGGTTAGGTATTTCAGTTTATGTTTGGGGTTAGTGTTAGAGTTAGGGGTTAGTGTTTGCGGTTAGGGTTAGGGTTAGCTGTGAGGATTAGGTTGAGGGCGTAGGGTTAATCTTAGGGTTAGGTTTAGGTGTTAGGGTTAGCATTATAGTTAGGTTGAGGTATTATCCTTGGGTTTAGGGTTAGGGGGTAGAGTTAGGGGTTAGGGTTCCGGCCTGGGCCCTATCTGCTCTATGCAAGGTTAGGACTTGGAGCATCGCCGGGACCCCACTCCATTGTACTCAGGGCATGGGACCCTGCCTCTGACCTGGGACACAGGGGCGAAGCATCATCTCAGGCATGGCATGAGTTTGTTTTAAGCTTAATTATGTCTGTGAATAGAAGAGTGTGACAATTACATTTGGGGTAAGGGTAAAGGGTTAGGATTATGGTTAGGGTTAGGGTTGGGTTTTAGGGTTAGGGAATAAGATTAGGTTTAGTGGTTAGTTTTAAGGTTAGGGTTTAGGATTAATGTTAGGGTTTATAGTTAGTGTTGGGGGTTAGAGTAAGGGGTTAGGTTTAGGGTTAGTGTTAGGGCTTAGATTTAGTGGTTAGCTTAAGGGCACTGGGCCTGTCTAATCTATGGTGACAGGGTGTCAGGCAGGGTCGCCATGATATCACCCCATCCTACACTGGGTCCTGGACCTCGACTGTCACGCAGGATTCGCAGGGAGCCTCATCTCACACATGGCATTGGAGGATTGTAGGATTGCTTACCTGTGAGAATGGAAGAAGTGTGAGAATTTGATTTAGGGTTATGATTAGGATTAGGGTTTAGGGATACATTTACGTTTAGCGATAAGGGTAGTAATTTTGTTAGGGTAAGGCCTTAAGGTTAGTGTTAAAGTTAGGGTTTAGACTTGGGGTTAGAGTCAGGGTTGTTGTTTTGTTCGGGTTAGGTGTAGGGTGTTGTAAGGGGTAGGGTTAGAATTAGGGTTGTGGTTAGAGTTAGGCTTAGCATTTTAGGGTTAGTGGTACTGGTTAGGTATTTCGGTTTTGGTTAGGGGTTAGTGTTAGAGTTACGTGTTAGGTTTTGGGGTTAGGGTTAATATTAGGGGTGAGGGTTAGGTTGAGGGGTTAGGGCTAGCGTTAGTGTTAGTTTTAGGTGTTAGGGTTAAGGTTAGGTTTAGGAGTTGTTGTTAGGGTTTACGGTTAAGGCAAGGGCCCTATCTGGAAAATGCGGCTCAAGAACCTGGAACATCATCGTGACCCCACTCCACTGTACCCGGCGCATGGGACTCTGCCTCTTATATGGGATACAGGGTTGGAGCCTCATCTTACTCATAGCATGGTTTGGTTGCAGGCTTGCTTATCTCTGCGAATGGAAGAATTGTGAGAATTACATTTGGGGTTAGGGTAAGGGATTAGGGTTTTTGTCAGGGTTAGGGTTTAGAGTTAGGGTTAGGGTTAGGTTTAGGGTTAGCGGTTGGGGTTGGGGTTGGGTTGGCGTTAGGGTTAGGGTTAGGGTTAGGGGTTAGTGTTAGGGTTAGGGTTAGAGTTTACAGTTAGGGTTAAGTTTAGGGTTAGGGCTAGGGTTTGGGATTAGGGTTAGGGTTGTTTTTACAGTTTGGGTTTAGGGGTTAGGGTTAAGGATTAGGATAAGTGTTAGGATTTAGGGTTAGGTTTGGTGTTAGGTTTAGCTATAGCAATTAGGGTTAGAAATAGTGTTAAGGCTTAGGGGTTAGTTTTAGGGTTAGGGCTTAGTGTTAAGGTTAGTTTTAGGATTGGGGATTAGGGCTTAGGGCTAGGGTTAGTGTTTGGGGTTAGGTTTAGTGGTTAGGGGTTAGGGGTTATGGTTAGGGTTAGGGGTTAGGGTTAGTGGTTAAGCTTTGGGTTAGGGTTTTGGTTCGGGTATGGTTGAGGTTCGGGTTCGGGTTTCGGCTGGGCTTGGGGTTAGTGTTAGGATTCGGGTTAGAGTTAGGCTTAGGGGTTAAGGGTTAGGGATAGTGTTAGTGTTAGGGTTAGGGTTGGGGTTAGCGTTAGTTTTAGCGTTTTAGGGTTAGTTTTACTGGTTAGATATTTTGGTTTTTGTTAGAGGTCACTGTGAGAGGGGTTTTTTGGGGCTAGGATTAGGTTTAGGGGTGAGGGTTAGGTTCAGGGGATAGCGTTCAGCTTAGCCTTAGGTTTAGGTGTTAGGTTTAGCATTAGGTTTAGGTTGAAGTGTTATCCTTGGGATTAGGGTTAGGGGATAGAGTTAGGGATTAGGTTTAAGGCATTTGCACTATCTTTTCTCAGCAGGGAGGGACTCTGAGCATCACCGGGACTCCACTCCACTGTACCCAGGGCATGAGACGCTGCCTATTATGTGGGATTCAGCAGTGGAGCCTCATGTCACTCATGGCATGGTTTGGTTGTAGGCTTGCTTTTCTCAGTGAATGGAAGAATTGTGAGAATTACATTTGGGGTTAGGGTAAGGGATTAGGATTTTTGTCAGGGTTACGGGTTAGAGTTAAGTTTAGGGTTAGGTTTAGGGTTAGGGGTTAGGGTTGAGGTTGTGTTTAGGATTAGGGTTAGGGTTAGTGTTAGGGTTATGGGTTAGGGTTAGGGTTAGTGGTTAGGGGGTTAGCGTTAAGGGTAGGGGTAGGGGTAGAAGTAGGGTTAGGGTTTAGGGTTATCATTTAATGTTAGGATTTAAGGTTAGCATTAGTGTTTGTGCTTAGGGGTTAGAGTTAGGGATTACAGTTAGGGTTTAGGGTTAGGGTTAGTGTTATGGGTTAGGGTTAGGGTTCGGGGTTAGGGTTAGGTTTAGTGTTAGGGGCTAGGGATTAAGGCTAGGTTTGAGGTTTGGGGTTAGTGTTAGGGTTAAGGTTAGGGTTGGGTGTTACAGATGAGGTTTAGGGTTAGGGTTAGGGGTTACGATTAGGGTTAGGGTTCAGGTTCATTTTCGGGTTCAGGTTCGGGTTCGGGTTTAGTTTCGCTTTAGGGTTAGGATTCAGGTTAGGGTTAGGGTTAGAGGTTAAGTGTTAGGGTTAGGGTTAGGGTTTAGGGTTAGTTTTAGGTTCAGTGGTTAGGGTTAGGGATATGGTTAGGGGTTATGGTTAGGGTTATGGGTTAGTGTTAGTGTTAATGATAGGGTTATGGTTGGGGTTAGGGTAAGGGTTAGGGTCAGGAGTTAGGGATAGGTTTAGTTGTTACAGTTAGGGTTATTGTTGGAGTTAGTGTTAGGGTTAGGATTAATGTTGGTGTTGGGTTTAGGGTTAGGGTTGGGGGTAGGGTTAGGGTTAATGTTGGTTTTGGGGTTAGGGTTAGGATTAGGGTTAAGAGTTAGGGTTAGCAACATGGTTAGGATAACGGCTTAAGGTTAGTGTTAGGGTTTAGGCTTAGGGGTTAGAGTTAGGGTCGTTGTTTTGTTAGCTTTAGGGCTAGGGTTGTTCTAAGGGGTAGGTTTCGTGTTAGGGTTGTGATTATGGTTAGTTTTAGTGTTTTAGTGGTCGTTTTACTGATTAGGTGTTTCGGTTTTTGTTAGAGGTCACTGTTAGAGTTAGGGGTTTGTGTTTGGGGCTAGGATTTTCTTTAGGGGTGAGGGTTAGGTTGAGGGGTTAGCATTCATCTTAGGCTTAGTTTTAGGTGTTAGGGATAGGGTTAGGGTTCGGGTTCGGGTTCGGGTTCATGTTCTGGTTCTGGTTGGGTATCGGGTTAGGGTTAGGATTCAGGTTTGGGTTAGGGTTAGGGTTAGGTTTAGGGTTAGGGTTTAGGGTTAGGGTTAGGTTCAGGGGTTAGGGTTAGTGTTAAGGGTTAGGGTTAGGGTTAGGGTTAGGCTTGGGTTTAAGGTTAGCGGTAGGGTTCACGTTAGGGTTTGGGTTAGGGTTGGGGTTGGGGTTCGGTTTAGGTTTAGGGTTAATTTTTAGGGTTATTACTATGTTTAGAGTAAGGGATAAAGGTTTGTGTTAGGGTTCAGGCTTAGGGGTTAGAGATAGTGTCATTGTTTTGTTAGGGTTAGGGATAATGTTGTTGTAAGGGGTAGGGTTAGGGTTAGGGTTTTGTTTATGGTTAGGGTTAGTGTTAGATATTTAGGGTTAGTTTTAGGGTTTAGGTATTACGGTTATGGTTAGCAGTTAGTGTTATGTTAGGGGTTAGGGATTCGGGATAGGGTTCAGGTTAGCTGTGAGGATTAGGTTGAGGGCTTTGTGTTAAGCTTAGGGATAAGGTTTAGGGGTTAGTGTTAGCATTAGTGTTAGTTTGAGGTGTTATCCTTGGGTTTGGGGTTAGGGGTTAGAGTTAGAGGTTAGGGTTACAGCATGGGCCCTATCTGCTCTATGCAGGGTTAGGACTTGGATCATCGCCAGGACCCCACTCACTTGTACCCAAGGCAAGGGACCCTGCCTCTCACCTGGAACACAGGGGCGAAGTCTCATCTCAGGCATGGCATGGGTTTATTTTAAGCTTGCTTATCTCTGCGAATGGAAGAGGGTGAGAATTACATTTGCGGTAAGTCTAAAGGGTTAGGATTATGGTTAGTGTTAGGGTTGGGTTTTAGGGTTAGGGAGTATGATTAGGTTTATGGGTTAGTTTTAAGTTTCGGGGTTAGCATTAATGTTAGGGTTTAGATTTAGTGTTGGTGGTTAGAGTAAGGGGTTAGGTTTAGGGTTAGTGTTAGGTCTTATATTTAGTGGTTAGTTTAATGGCACAGGGCCTGTCTAATCTATGGTGACACGGGGTCACTCAGGGTCACGGTGACATCACTCCTCCATCCTACACTGGGTCCTGGGCCCCAACTGTCACGCAGGATTCGCGGGGAGCCTCATCTCACGCATTTCATCGGATGGTTGTAGACTTCCTTATCTCTGGGAACGGAAGAAGTGTGAGAATTACGTTTTGGGAAAGGTCAGTATTTTGGTTAGTGTTAGGGGTTAGTGTTAGGGATTAGGAGTAGGGTTAGGGGTTAGGGTTAAATTCGGGTTTACAGTTAGAGTTGGGGGTTAGGGTAAGGGGTGAGTTTAGGGTTAGTGTTTAGGGTTAGTTAGGGCTTAGGTTTAGCGTTTAGTTTAAGGGAACAGGACCTGTCTAATCTATGGTGGGAGGCGGGTGGGCAGGGTCGCCGTGACATCAATCCATTGTACCCTGGGCCTTGGACCCTGACTGTCATGCAGGACTGAGGCGGAGCCTCATCTCACGTGAGGCATGGTTGGATTGTAGGATTCCTTAACTCTAAGGATGGAAGAAGTGTGAGAATTAGATTTAGGGTTAGGATTAGGGTTAGGGTTTAGTGTTAGATTTAGGGTTAGGTTTAAGGGTAGTAATATTAGGGTAAGACGTTAAGGTGGGTGTTAATGTTAGGGTTTAGACTTAGGGGTTAGAGTTAGGGTCGTTGTTTGTTTCGGGTTAGGGGTAGGGTTGTTGTAAGGGGTAGGGTCAGGATTAGGGTTGTGGTTAGGGTTAGGTTTGGCGTTGTATGGTTAGTGGTACTGGTTAGGTATTTCGGTTTTGGTTAGGGGTTAGTGTTAGAGTTAGTGGTTAGGGTTTGGTGTTAGGGTTAATATTAGGGGTGAGGGTTAGGTGGAGGGGTTAGGAAAGCATTAGTGCTAGTTTTAGGTGTTAGGGCTAGGGTTAGGTTTAAGGGTTGCTGTTAGGGATTACGGTTAAGGCAAGGGCCATATCTGGAATATTCAGCTCAGGAACTGGGAACATCACTGTGACCCCACTCCACTGTCCCAGGGCATGGGACCCTGCCTGTTATGTGGGCTATAGTGGTGGAGCCTCATCTCACTCATGGCATGGTTTGGTTGTAGGCTTTCTTATCTCTGCGAATGGAATTATTGTGAGAATGGCATTTGGGGTTAGGGTAAGGGATTAGGGTTTTTGTCAGGGGTGGAGCCTCATCTCATGCATTGCATGGGTTGGTTGTAGGCTTGCTTATCTCTGCGAACGGAAGTGTGAGAATTACATTTGGGGAACGGTAAGGGGTCAGTGTTAGGGCTTAGGTTTAACATTTAGTTTAAGGGCACAGACCTGTCTTGTTATGCCTAAGAATACTGAGTTATAGAAATACCCCTTGCATTCTTAGAGACAATATTTGATTTCAGAGTTCAAATAAGGCTTTGCCTTAAAGAAAAGATAAATGTGTTAGCTCAAAAGCTGCCTCACCTCAGGTGGGCCTCTCACTGGTCCAGTGGTGGCTGCATTTCAAAGAGACAGCTGTAAGCTGGGCCTATGTAAATCCCATTGCCATTGGCAATGGGGGCCTGTATCTGCCCTATAAAATACCTGTGTGTAGTTTCAGTCTTTGTTATATTTCCGTGGGAGAAATATATCCATCCGGACTCCTCCTTTGTCTATCTTCATAAACCTTTACTTTATAAACTTTATCTTTGGCTCTGTGTATTATTATTCTTGTTTTATATCTCTTTCCTACTATTTTTTCATCCTTTGAGACGACCCCTGCCTGGGTGACCCAGTTGGAGGAAAGACCTCTTTGCGGGGAGTGTAGCTAACTCCCCGCAAACTGGTGAGCCAGCCAGGAGACACAGAAAGAAATAAAACCTCTTTGCGGGGAGCGTAGCTAACTCCCTGCACGGTCTAATCTATGGTGGGTGCCGGGAGGGCATGGTCACCATGACATCAATCCATTGAACCCTGGGCCTTGGACGCTGACTGTCATGCAGGACTCAAGCAGAGCCTCATCTCACACGTGTCATGGCTGGATTGTAGGATTCCTTAACTCTAAGGATGGAAGAAGTGTGAGAATTAGATTTAGGGTTAGGATTAGGGTTAGGGTTTAGGGATAGATTTAGGGTTAAGGTTAAGGGTTAAGGGTAGTAATATTGTTAGGGTAAGGCGTTAAGGTTAGTGTTAAGGTTAGGGTTTAGCCTTAGGGATTAGAGTTAGGGTCGTTGTTTGGTTCGGGATAGGGGTAGTGTTGTTGTAAGGGGTAGGGTTAGGATTAGGGTTGTGGTTAGGGTTAGGCTTAGCGTAGTAGGGTTAGTGGTACTGGTTAGGTATTTCAGTTTTGCTTAGGGGTTAGTGTTAGAGTTAGGGGTTAGGCTTTGGGGTTAGGGTTAATATTAGGGGTGAGGGTTAGGTTGAGGGGTTAGGGTAAGCATTAGTGTTAGTTTTAGGTGTTAGGGTTAGGGTTAGTTTTAGGGGTTGCTGTTAGGGATTACGGTTAAGGCAAGGGCCCTGTCTGGAATATGCATCTCAGAACTGGGAACATCACTGTGACCAAACTCCACTGTATCCTGGGCATGGGACCCTGCCTCTTACCTGGGTTAGAGCGGTGGAGCCTCATCTCACTCATGGCATGGTTTGGTTGGAGGCTTCCTTTTCTCTGCAAATGGAAGAATTGTGAGAATTACATTTGGGGTTAGGGTAAGGTATTATGATTTTTGTCAGGGTTAGGTGTTAGAGTTAGCGTTAGGGTTAAGTTTAGGGTTAGGGGTTGAGATTGGGGTTAGGGTTAGTTTAGGAGGTAGAGGTTCGGGTGGGGGTTAGGTTTAGGGTTATGGGATGGGAATTAGGGCTAGGGTTAGAGTTTGGGATTAGGTTTAGGTTTAGGGTTATGGTTAGGCGTTAGCTGTGAGGATTAGGGTTAGGGTTAGGGGTTACGATTAGGGTTAGGATTAGGGTTCGGGGTCTGGTTCGGGTTCAGTTCAGGTTCGGGTTTGGGTTGGGTTTCGGGTTAGGGATAGGATTCCGGTTAGGGTTAGTTTTAGGGGTTAAGGGTTAATGTTAGGGTTAGGGTTAGGGTTAGGGTTAGGGTCAGTGGTTAGGTTTAGGGTTAGGGTTAGCGGTTATGGTTAGGGTTCAAGGTTAGGGTTTAAGGTTAGGGTTTAGGGTTAGGCTAAGTGTTTGGTCGTAGGTATTTGGGTTAGGATTAGGGTTACGGTTACGGCTTAGGTTTAGGGTTAGGGATAGGGTTTATGGGTTAGGTTTACAGTTAGGGTTAAGGGTTAGGGTTAAGTTTAGGTTTAGTTGCTAGGGATTAGGTCTAGGGTTAGGGTTTGGGGTTAGGATTAGGGTTAAGCTTAGGGTTTTGGGTTACTTGTGAGGTTTAGGGTTAGGGTTAGGGGTTACATTTGGGGTTAGGGTTAGGGTTCGTGTTCAGGTACGGGTTCAGGTTCCAGTTTGTGTTGGGTTTCAGGTTAGGGTTAGGATACAGGTTAGGGATAGGGTTAGGGTTTAAGGGTTAGGGTTGGGGTTGGGGTTAGTGTTAGGGTTAGGGTTAAGTATTAGAGTTAGTAATATGGTTAGAGTAAGGGCTTAAGGTTAGTGTTAGAGTTTAGGCTTAGGGGTTAGAATTAGGGTCGTTGTTCTGTTAGGGTAAAGACTAGGGTTGTTGTAATGGGTAGCGTTACTGTCAGGGTTGTGATTAGGGTTAGTTTTAGCGTTTTAGGGTTCGTTTTACTGGTTAGGTATTTCTGTTTTTTATTTAGAGGTCACTGTTACCGTTAGGGGTTTCTGTTTGGGGCTACCATTAGGTTTAGTGCTGAGGGTTAGGTTGAGGGGTTAGTGATCAGCTTAGGCTTAGGTTTAGGTGTTAGGGTTAGCATTATGTTTAGGTTGAGGTGTTATCCTTGAATTAGGTTTAGGGGATAGAGTTAGGGATTAGGGTTAAGGCATTTGCCCTATCCGTTCTTTGCAGGGTTGGGACTTGGAGCATCACGGGGAGCCCACTCCATTGTACCCAGGGCATGGGACCCTTCCTCTCACCTGGGATACTGGAGCACAGCCTCATCTCAGGCATGGCATGGGTTGGTTTTAGTCTTGCTTATCTCTGCGAGAGGAAGAGGTGTGAGAATTACATTTAGGGTAAGGGAAAAGGGTGAAGATTTTGGTTAGGGTTAGGGTTGGCTTTTAGGGTTAGGGCATAGGGTTAGATTTAGGGGTTAGTTTTAATGTTAGTGGTTAAGGTTAAGGTTAGCATTTAGAGTTAGTATTGGGGGTTAGGGTCAGTGGTTCTATTTATGGTTAGGTGCTAGGGTTAATGTTATGGCTTAGATTTAGCAGTTAGTTTAAGGGCACAGGACCTCTCCTATCTATGGTGAGAGAGCGTGGATAGGTCACCGCGACACCACTCCATCGTACCCTGGGCCCTGGGTCTGACGGTCACGCAGGACTCGGCCTAGCCTCATCTGACGTATGGCATGGGAGGAATGTAGGCTTGCTTAACTCTGAGAATGGAAGAAGTGTGAAAATTAGATTTAGGATTAGGATTAGGTTTGGGTTTTGGGTTAGGGTTAAGAGCTAGGGTTAGGGTTATGGTTAGGGATAGGGGCTAAGATTAATTTCAGGTTTAAGGCTACGGTTGCGTTTAGGCCTTGGGGTCGTTGTTTAGTTAGGGTTAGTGCTACGGTTGTTGTAAGGGGTAGGGTTAGGGTTAGGGTTAGGGTTTTGGTTAGGTTAGTGTTAGATATTCAGGGTTAGTTTTAGGGTTTAGGTATTATGGTTATGGTTAGCGGTTAGTGTTAAGTTAGGGGTTAGGGTTTCGGGTTGGATTCGGCTTAGCTGTGAGGATTCAGTTTAAGGCTTAGGGTTAAGCTTAGTGTTAGGTTTAGGGGTTAGCGTTAGCATTAGTGTTAGGTTGACCTGTTATACTTGGGTTGAGGGTTAGTTATTAGAGTTAGGGTTTAGGGTAACTGCATGGGCCCTATCTGCTCTATGCAGGGTTAGGACTTGGAGCATAACCGGCAGCCCACTGCATTGTACCCAGGGCATGGGACGCTGCCTCTCAACTGGGACATAGGGGCGAAGCCTCATCTCAGGCATGGCATGGGTTGGTTTTAAGCTTGCTTATCTTTGCGAATAGAAAAGGAGTGAGAATTACATTTAGGGTAAGGGTAAAGGGTTAGGATGATGGTTAGGGTTAGGTTTGAGTTTCAGGGTTAGGGAATATGATTAGGTTTAGGGGTTAATTTAAGGTTAGGGGTTAGGGTTAATGTTAGGGTTTAGAGTAAGTGTTGGGGGTTAGACTAAGGGGTTAGGTTTACTGTTAGTATTAAGGCTTAGATTTAGTGGTTAGATTAAGGGCACAGGTCCTGTCTAATCTATGGTGAGAGGGGGTCAGGCAGGGTCGCCGTGATATCAGTGGTCCTACATTCGGTCCTGGGCCCCAATTGTCTGCAGGATTCGTGGGGAATCTCATCTCATGCATCGCATGGGAGGATTGTAGGATTGCTTAACTTTGAGAATGGAAGAAGTGTGAGAATTAGATTTAGGGTTAGGATTAGGGTTAGGTTTAGCAATAGGGTTAAGTGTTCGGGTTAGGATTATGGTTAGGATTAGGGGTTATGTTTAGTTTTAGGGTTAGGTCTTAGGGTTTAGTGTTGGGGTCATTGTTTAGTTTGGGTTAGGGCTAGCATTGTTGTAAGGGTTCAGACTTCTTCTTAGGGTTAAGGTTAGTATTAGCATTTAAGGGTTAGATTTAGGGTTTAGGTATTATGCTTATGGTTAGGGATTCATGTTAAATTAGGTGTTAGTGGTTCGGCTTAGTGTTAGGGTTAGAGATGAGGGTTAGGTTGAGGGTTTAGGGTTAGCATTACGGTTATGCTTAGGTGTTAGTTTTAGGGTCAGGTTTAGGGGTTCTGGTTAGGGATTATTGTTAAGGCATGGGCCCTTCTGGTCTACGCGGGACAGGAACTGGGAACATCAACGTGACCCCACTCCATTTTACCGAGGCCATTGGACCTTGTCCCTTATGAGGGATACAGGGGTGGAGCCTCTTCTCACGCATCGCCTGGCTTGGTTGTAGGCTTGCTTATCTCTTAGAATGGATGCAGTGTGAGAATTACATTTGGGGTACGGTAAGGGGTCAGTATTTTGGTTAGGGTTAGGGGTTAGGGTTATGGATTAGGATTAGAGTTAGGGGTTATGGTTAAATTAGGGTTTAGAGTTAGAGTTGGGGTCAGGGTAAGTGGTTAGGTTTAGGGTTATGGGTTAGGTCTAGCATTTAGTTTAAAGGCACAGGACCTGTCTAATCTATGGTGGGAGGCGCATGGACAGGGTCGCCGTGACATCAATCCATTGTACCCTGGGCCTTGGACGCTGACTGTCACACGGGACTCAGGCAGAGCCTCGTTTCACGCGTGGCATGGCTGGATTGTAGGATTCCTTAACTCTAAGGATGGAAGAAGTGTGAGAATTAGATTTAGGGTTAGGATAAGGGTTAGGTTTTATGTTTAGATTTAGGGTTAGGGCGAAGGGTTAAGGGTAGTATTATTGTTCGGGTAAGGCATTAAGATTAGTGTTAAGATTAGGATTTAGACTTAGGGGTTAGAGTTAGGGTCATTGTTTGGTTCGGGATATGTGTAGGGTTGTGGTAATGTGTAGGGTTAGGATTAGGGTTGTGGTTAGGGTTAGGCTTAGCGTTGTGGGGTTAATGGTACTGGTTAGGTATTTTGGTTTTGGTTAGGGGTTAGTGTTTGAGTTAGGGGTTAGGGTTTGGGGTTAGGGTTAATATTAGGGGTGAGGGTTAGGTTGAGGGGTTAGGATAAGAATTAGTGCTAGCTTTAGGTGTTAGGGTTAGGGTTAGGTGTAGGGGTTGATGTTAGGGATTACAATTAAGGCAAGGGCCCTATCTGGAATATGTGGCTCAGGAACTGGGAACATCCCCGTGACTCCTGTACCCAGGGCATGGGACCCTGCCTCTTACGTGGGATACAGCGGTGGACCCTCATCTCACTCATGGCATGGTTTGGTTGTAGGCTTGCTTTTCTCATTGAATGGAAGAATTGTGAGAGTTTCATTTGGAGTTAGGGTAAGGGATTCGGATTTCGGTCAGGGTGAGGAGTTAAAGCTAAGGTTAGAGTTAGGTTTAGGGTTAGTCGTGGGGTTGGGTTTGGGGTTAGGGTTAGGGTTAGAGGTTAGGGTTAGTGTTAGGGTTAGGGGTTAGGGTTAGGGTTATGGTTTAATTGTTAGCATTAGGGTAGGGGCAGGGTAGGGGTAGGGTGAGGGTTTAGGTTTTGGCTTTAAGGTTTGGGTTTAGGGTTAGGGTTAGTGTTTGGGGTCAGGCTTGGAGTTGGTGTTAGGGTTTGGGCTTAGTGGGTAGGGTTAGGGATTAGGGTTACGGTTAGGGTTTAAGGTTAGGGTTAGCGTTAGGGTTAGGGTTCGGGTTTGGGTTAGGGTTAGCGGTTATTGGTTAACAATTAGGGTTAAGGTTAGGGATTAGTGTTAGGGTTATGTTTAGGGTTAGGGGCTAGGGATTAGGGCTAGAGTTAGGGTTTGTGGTTAGGGTTAGCGTTAAAGTTACGGTTAGGGGAAGGGGTGAGGTTTAGGGTTAAGGTTATTGGTTACGGTTAGCATTAGGGTTAGGGTTCAGGTTTGGTTTCGGGTTCCGGTTGGGTTTCGGGTTAGGGTTAGGATTCAGGTTAGGCTTCGTGTTAGGGGTTAAGTGTTAGGGTTATTTATAGTGTTAGGGTTAGTGTAAGGCTTTACGTTTAGTGTTAGTGTCAGGGGTTAGGGTTAGGGTTAAGGGTTAGGGTTAGGGTTAGGGGTTAGGGTTAGGGTTAGGTTTTGGGTTAGGGTTAGGTTTAGGGTTAGGGGCTAGGGATTAGGGCTAAGGTTAGGGTTTGTGGTTAGGGTTAGCGTTAAAGTTATGGTTAGGGGAAGGCATGAGGTTTAGGGTTAGGGTTAGTTGTTACGGTTAGCGTTAGGGTTAGGGTTCAGGTTTGGTTTTGGGTTCCGGTTGGGTTTCGGGTTAGTGTTAGGATTCAGGTTAGGGTTAGTGTTAGCGGTTAAGTGTTAGGGTTATTTATAGGGTTAGGTTTAGGGTTAGGGTTTATGTTTAGTGTTAGGGTCAGGAGTTAGTGTTAGGGTTAAGGGTTAGGGTTAGGGTTAGGGGTTAGGGTTATGGTTAGGGTTGGGGTTAGGGTTAGCGTTAGGGTTGTGGTTAGATTTAGGGTTAGAGTTAGGGTTGAGGTTGGGTTTAGGGTTAGGTTTAGGGTTAAGTGTTAGCGTTAGTAATATTGTTAGAGTAAGGTCTTAGGTTAGTGTTAGGGTTTAGGCTTAGGGGTTCGAGTTAGCGTATTTGTTTTGTTAGGGTTAGGGTTAGGGTTGTTCTACCTGGTAGGGTTAGTGTTAGGGTTGTGGTTAGGGTTAATTTTAGCGTTTTTGGGTTAGTTTTACTGGTTAGCTATTTCGGTTTTTGTTAGAGGTCACTGTTACACTTAGGGGTTTGTGTTTGGGGCTAGGATTAGGTTTAGGGTTGAAGGATAGGTTGAGGGCTTAGCGTTCAGCTAGGCTTAGGTTTAGGTGTTAGGTTTAGCATTAGGTTTAGGTCGAGGTGTTATCCTTGGGATTAGGGTTAGGGGATAGAGTTAGGGATTATGGTTAAGGCATTTGCCCTATCTGTTCTATGCAGGGTTGGGATTTGGAGCATCACTGGGAGCCCACTACATTGTACCCAGGGCATGGGTCCCTGCTTCTCACCTGGGATACTGGAGCACAGCTTCATCTCACTCATGGAATGGTTTGGTTGTAGGCTTTCTTATCTCTGCCAAAGGAAGAATTGTGAGAATTTCATTTGGTGTTTGGTAAGGTATTAGGATTTTGTCAGGGTTATGTGTTAGAGTTATGGTTAGGGTTAGGTTTAGGTATACTTGTTGTTGTTGGGGTTGGGTTTAGGTTTAGGGTTAGGTTTAGGGGTTAGGGTTAGGGGAATGGGAATTATTAGGAGTAGTGTTAGGGTTTAGGGTTAGGGTTTAAGGTTAGGGTTTATGTTAACTTTAGGGTTTGGGCTTAGGGGTTGGGGTTACGGATTAGGGTTAGGGTAGGTTTAGGGTTTAGGGTTAGGGTTAGGTTTAGGTGTTAGGGATTAGGGCTACGGTTAGGGTTTGGGTATTGGGTTAGTGTTAAGGTTAGGGTTAGGGATTAGGGGTGAGATTAGGGTTAGGGAAAGGGCTAACGGTTGGGATAAGGGTTAGGGATCGGGTTTGGGCTCGGGTTCAGATTCCGGTTCGTGTTTGGTTTCGGTTTATCGTTAGGATTCAGGTTAGGGTTAGGGTTAGTTGTTAAGGGTTAGCCTTAGTGTTAGGGTTTGGGTTTAGCATTAGGGTTAATTGTTAGGGTTAGTAATATGCTTAGAGTAAGGGCTTAATGTAAGTGTTAGGGTTTAGGCCCAGGGGTTAGAGTTAGGGTTGTTGTTTTGCTAGGGTTAGGGCTAGGGTTGTTCTAAGGGTTAGGGTTAGTGTTAGGGTTGTGGTTAGGGTTAGTTTTAGCGCTTTAGGATTAGTTTTACTGGTTAGGTATTTAGGGTTTTGTTAGAGGTCACTGTTAGAGTTAGGGGTTTGTGTTTGGGGCTAGGATTAGGTTTAGGGGTGAGGGTTAGGTTGAAATGTTAGAATTCAGCTTAGGCTTAGGTTTAGGTGTTAGTGTTAGCATTACGTTTAAGTCGAGGTGTTATCCTTAGGATTAGGGTTAGGGGATAGAGTTAGGGATTAGGCTTATGGCATTTGCCCTCTCTGTTCTATGCAGGGTTGGGTCTTGGAGCAGCGCCAGGACCCACTCCATTGTAACCAGGTCATGGGACCCTGCCTTTCTCCTGGGATACCAGAGCACAGCCTCAACTCACTCATGGAAAGGTTTTGTTGTACACTTGCTTATCTCTGCGAATAGAAGAATTGTGAGAATTACATTCGGGGTTAGGGTAAGGGATTCGGATTTATGTCAGGGTTAGGTGTTAGAGTTAGCATTAGGGTTAGGTTTAGGGTTAGGATTTGGGGTTGGGGTTGGGGTTAGGGTTATGGTTAGGGTTACTGGCTAGGGTTAGTGTTAGGGTTAGGGGTTATGGTTAGGGTTAAGGGTTAGGGGTTAGGGTAAGGGGTAGGGGTAGGGTTAGGCATAGGCTTAGACTATAGGGTTTCGATTTTAGGGTAGGGTTTAGGGTTAGTGTTAGGGTTTGGTCTTAGGGGTTAGGTAAGGGATGAGGGTTAGTGCTTCGGTTTAGGGTGAGGGTTAGGGCTAGCGTTAAGGGTTAGGGTTAGGGTTAGGGTAAGTGTTAGGGGTGTGGGGTTAGTGTTAGGGTTAGGGTCATGGGTTAGGGTTAGGTTTAAGGATTAGGGTTCGGGTTAGCATTAAGTTTTGGGGTTAGAAATATGGTTAGATTAAGGGCTTAAGGTTAATGTTAGGGTTTAGGCTTAGGGGTTAGAGTTAGGGTCATTGTTTGTTAGGGTTAGAGCTAGGGTTCTTCTAAGGGGTATTGTTATTGTTAGGTTTGTGGTTAGGGTTAGTTTTAGCATTTTAGGGTTCGTTTTACTGAATAGGTATTTTAGATTTTCTTAGAGGTCACTGTTAGTGTTAGGGGTTTTTGGTGGGGCTACGATTAGGTTTAGGGGTGCGGGTTTGGTTGAGGGGTTAGCGTTCAGCTTAGGCTTAGGTTTAGGTGTTAGGTTTAGCATTAGGTTTAGGTTGAGGTGTTATCCTTGGGATTAGGGTTAGGGGATAGAGTTAGGGATTAGGGATAAGACATTTACCCTATCTGTTCTATGCAGGGTTGGGACTCGGAGCATCACTGGGAGCCCACTCCATTGTACCCAGGGCATGGGACCCTGCCTCTCCCCTGGGATACCGGAGCACAGCCTCATCTCAGGCATGGCATGGGTTGGTTTTAGTCTTGTTTATCTCTGTGAATAGAAGAGCTGTGAGAATTACATTCAGCATAAAGGAAAGGGGTTAAGATTATGG
>JAQIFY010004030.1:0-12086 GCA_028533085.1 Varecia variegata
TTATATATTATTTTTCTACTTCTTTTACATAAGTGGCAGCACATTTTACAACCTGTTCTGCATCTTGCTTTTTAATTCATCTTGGACTTCTCTATCAGTACATAGAGCCCTTCGTCCTCATTGTTTTATAAGGTTGTAAAGTATCCTACCATATGGTTGAATCATAATCTATTTAAGCAGTCCTCTATTGAAGGGCATTGCTATAGTTTTACAGTTTCCAAAAATACCCATTTTGTTAAATATGCTTATATTACTACTACTTATTTGTTAGCTTTAGGTACCATCCTTTTATTTTCAGTCATTACACATGAGGTAGTCACTCTATATGCCATCTTCTTTCTCCATTCCTCTTCCAATATTGTCAGTTATCAGAACATGTGTTTCTTCCTTTCACTCTAATCTCCACTTGCATTTTAGGTTTAGCTCTATAAATTAAATATTTCTAATATTGCAAGCCCTTTTACCTTAGTTTCCCCAGTTATCTGTTTGCTTATGTTCATCCTCTACTAGTTGCTTCAAGAAGGGCTCAAAAACAATATTATCTCACGGGAATATATCTCACTCACAATATGTTCTTGAATGTTCAAAACATTTTTCAGTAGTCTTTGTACTTGAAGGACAACTTAATTGAATGTAAAATTCTTGGGTCTCATTTTCCTTTCTTGAGTTTATTTGAAGGTATTGGTTTGCTGACTTCTGGCATTGAGAGTTGCGAAATCCGAGACCAACTTGTTATTTTCCCCCTTATAAGTTACTAGGTCTTTTTGTATGGCATCCACAGTTATCTCTTTATCTTTAAAGCCCAGTGATTTTACTAAGATCTATCTCACTGTTATCCATTCTGGGTGATTTTCCCCTGCTATGCTCTTTCAATATGCAAACTTAAATCATCTGTTATTTCCAAAAAGTCTTCTTGAGTTATATCTCTAAATATTTATTCTGTTCCACTATTTTAGCTTTATTTATCCAAAGACTCTAAACTGTATTAAAACACCTTTATCAGTCCTCTATATCTCACTTTCTCTCCAATTTTTTTTTAACTATTTGTTTTGTTTGCTCTTCTCATTTCTATCCACTATATTCATTACAGTGTTTAGCACAGATTTTTAGAAACAAAGCTGTTGCCCAGGCTGGAGTACAGTGGCTTGATCATAGTTCACTGCAGCCTCAGATTCCTGGGCTCAAGGGATACTTCTGCCTCAGCCTCCTAAGTAACTATGACTACAGGTGCATGCCACCATGTCTGGCTAATTTTTCTTTTATTTTGTAGAGATGGGATCTTGCTATGTTTCCCAGGCTGGTTTCAAACTCCTGGCCTCAAGCGATCCTCCCACCTTGGCCTTCCAAAGTGCTGGGATTATAGGTGTGAGCCACTGCACCTGACTTATTTCCTGATTACGTGTTTCAACTCCTTTTTGTTGTCTTGTTGTCTCTTCCGCAAGCTCTTAAATTTGTACTTCATGATGAAGCTACTGCTTCTTTTAGTTTTCTGAGTGATAAAAAATTTAGTCACAATCTTTATCAGTTCTATGGCAGCATTTTTCCATTAAGTGCTCTTCAATCATTAAGTTCTGCTGCTTTCTTCCACTGTTTTGCTTAAATAAATTATCTGATATGGCAGTTTTTTTTTTCAAAAGACTCATTATTGAATGGGCTGAATTTTCCTGGACCAACTCTCTTAATGGGTATGGAAGGGAGGCCTTGGGAAAGGGCAGAAAAGTCCTCTGGGCTTCCTTCAATACCTAAATGGCTCTCTAAGGCCTGGCGCAGTGGCTCATGCCTGTAGTCCTAGCACTTTGGGAGGCCAAGGTTGTATTGCTTGAGGTCAGGAGTTTGAGGCCACATGAATTTCTCCTTCTCTGTCAAAGAGACAGACTGCTTCTTACAAACATACCTCTGCTGTTTCTCTAGACCAAATTGGGCCCGGAGGACTGCACGTAACATTGCTCAACCCCATAGGGGTTGAGCCAGATGTGGCAAGTAAAATATTCAGCTTTGTACTTGAGGGTGACACCTCACCACCACTACCACTGCCACCTTTTAAAATTATTAAGACTTCTTTGTGGCCTACTAATACATGGTCTGTTCTTGAGAATGTTCCATGTGCACTTGAGAAGAATATGTGTTCTGCTGTTGAATGGAGCATCTGCATGTGTCTGTTAGCTCTAATTGGATTATGGTGTTGCTTAAGCGCTCTATTTCCTTATTAATCCTCTGGTTTGTTCTATTCATTAAAGTCTCCATTATTGTAGAATTGTTTCTTTCTCTCTTCAATTCTGTTAAATTTTGCTTCATATATTTTGGAGATCTGTTCTTAAGTGTGTATATGTTTATAATTTTTATATCTTTGTGCTAGATTGAAACTTTCCTCAACATATGATGTCCTTCTTTATATCTCACAACTTTTTTATAACTTAAAGTCTATTTTGTCTGCTAATAATATGGCCACCCCATTTCTCTTTTAGATACTATTTGCATGGTATATCCCTCCTCATTCTTTTACTTTCAACCTCTTTGTGTCCTTACATCTAAATTGAGTCTCTTCTACACAGCATACAGAGTCTTTTCACCCATTCTGCCCATCTCTGCCTTTAAAGAGAAAAATTTAATCCATTGACATTTAATATGTTTACTAATAAGATTTATTATACTTCTGCCATTTTGCTATTTGTTTTCTGTATGTCTTCTATGTTTTGTTTCTTAATTCTTCCATTACTGCCTTTTTAAATTTTAGCTGATTTGTTTAATGTACGATTTTGATTCCTTTCTTTCCTGTTTTGTATATTTTTAAATTTTCTTAGTGGTTATGTTGGGGATTACAATTAACATCTGAAAATTATACTGACCTAGTTTGAATAATACTAACTTAATTTTAATAGCAAACACTCCGCTCCTGTGCTTCTCTATCCTTCCCCCTTTATATTGTTATTGTTGCAGATTACATCTTCATAAACGTGTGGCCATTAATATAGATATAATTATTATACGAATTTGCCTCTGACATCATATAGAAAAAAAGAAGAGCTACAAACCAAAAATACAACAGTAGTGGTCTTTATGCTTACCTGTGTAATTACCTTTATCAGTGGTCTTTATTTCTTCCTTATGGCTTTGGGTAACTGCCTAGTATCTTCTCATTTCAGTCTACAGAACTACTTTCAGTATTTCTTACAGGACAGGTCTACTGACAATGAACTCCCTCAGCTTTTGTTTGTCTGAAAATGTGTTAAATTCTCCAAGGATAGTTTTGCCAAATATGGAATTCTTGATTGACAAGATTTTTTGCTTATGTTTTCCAGGATTCTTTTTTTTTTTTTTTTTTTTTTTTTTTTGAGACAGAGTCATACTCTGTTGCCCGGGCTAGAGTGCCGTGGTGTCAGCCTAGCTCACAACAACCTCAAACTCCTGGGCTCAAGCAATCCTACCGTCTTAGCCTCCCGAGTAGCTGGGACTACAGGCATGTGCCACCGTGCCCGGCTAATATTTTTCTATATATTTTTAGCTGGCCAGATAATTTCTCCTCACAAGAGCGGGGTCTCACTCTTGCTCAGGCTGGTCTCGAACTCCTGAGCTCAAACGATCCACCCACCTCGGCCTCCCAAGTGCTAGGATTACAGGTGTGAGCCACCATGCCCGGCCTTCCAGGATTCTTAATATATCATTCCACTGCCTTCTGGCCTCCAAGGTTCCTCATGAAAAAATCAGCTGTTAATTCTTATTGAGGATCCCTTGTATGAGATGAGTTACTTCCCTCTTGCTTTCAAAATTCTCTCTGGGTTCCAGCAATCTGATTATTATATGCCTTGGTGTGGATCTCTGAGTTTATCCTGACTAGCGTTCACTGAGTTTCTTGTATATGTATATTCATGTCTTCATCAGATTTGGGAAATTTATTTCTTCAAGTATTTTTTCTGCCCCTTGCTCTTTCTGAGCTCCAATGATTCATATATTGGTACACTTGATGCTGCCCCACCAGTCTCCCAAGCTCTGTTCACTTTTCTTCATTCTTTCTACTCCTCAGCATAGATCATTTCAATTGTCCTACCTTCAAGTTTGCAGACCCTGTCTTCTGCCTGTTCAAATCTTCTGCTGAACCCCTCTACAAATTTTTCATTTCAGTTATTGTACTTTTCAGTTCCAGAATTTATTTGGTTGCTTTTTATAATTTCTTTCTTTTTATTGAGATTCTCACTTTGTTCATACATTGTTCTCCTTATTTCTTTTAGTTCTTTCTCCATGTTTTCCTTTAGCTCATTGAACATATTTAAGATAGTTAACATCTTTGACTAGTAATGCCAGTGTGTGGGCTTCCTCAGGGATGGTTTCTATCAAATTCTTTTTTCCTGTGGGCCACATTTCCCCGTTTCTTTGTAGATTTTATAGCTTTATTATTGTTGTTGTTGTTGAGAATTGGACATTCTGAGTCTTACACTGGAGCAGCTCAGGAAACCTGATTCTTTCATTCCTCCAAGATTGCCTGTTTTTGCTTGTTGTATGCTGAAGCCATCCATTTTATAACTTTACCAAACTTGTTTTGCCTTTGCTTGTCTATTCGCCTTTGTCTATTCCTTGTGTGTAGTCACTAAAGTTTATATTCTATTATCTCTGCAGTAAGCCAGTGATGTGATTCAGATTTCCTTAAATGCCTGGCTCCAAAATGGAGGTGAGTGGGTGGGGAGAGGTACTGTCTCTTTAAATCTCCTGATAAAATCCACCTCCCCCCGCAACTAGGGGAAGCTGCCACAGCCAAGAGGGCCAAAACCAAGGAAAACATCTGCACCAGTCCCTCAGCAATCCACCAGACTGACCAATCAATACACATGTCTTCAAACTTATAGAGAACAAGGTACCCACTGCCCTCCCTGGCCTTAGCCAGATACTCTAGGTGTACGGGGGACATATCCCACAGGCCACGGGGCTGATAACAGGGGATGGTCACTGGTTCACCCACACTGCCCCCTTGCCAAACGACAGCAGCCTTTCCTTTCATCAAGCACTCCCCTGGTTTTTATAAGCATCCAAATCAGGGCCCAGAGTCCTGAAATAGTTGATTCTGGTCATTTTTTCCAGTTTGATGGCTGTTTCAGTAGACAGACCAACCCCTGGAGCCTCTTACTCTGCCATTTTGAGTGACATGCACCCCTTTCCTTTAAAAGTGTTTTTCCTGGACCTTTCTGGGATTAGCCACTCCAAGCTCTCAGCCTAGGTTTGAGAATGGAGAAAAGTTGCCAGGGAGGGATTAAGTGTCCAGAAACAACTATTGCTAACACCCTGGCACTCTAGATATTTTTCTACATGTATGTGTGTGTATATAATTTTCTTTCATACAAGAACATTCACAGTATGTTTTCTTTTTCACTAACTTTTTCACATGGCTATCTTTTCATGTCAATAAATGCACTCATATGTGACATCATTTTTACTAGCCATGTATTATTCCAAGGCATGAAATTATCATAGTTCACTTAATCTTTTTGCTGTTAAATTGTTTTGAACTTTTATTTTTCTTACAAAGAATTCCCTAATAAATGTCCTCATTACTAAATCTTTGTACGCAGCCTAACTGATGCCCTTAGAATAAATCCTTAGAAGTAGAACAAGTAATAGGAACACATTTCAATGGTGTTTAAAATGCATGCCAAACTGGAGAGTAACTTTTCTAAAAGAAAATTAGAGAGGTTTCCAGAACTGTCCTAGAATAGCTTCCAAAATATGATCTAAGAAAAGGGATCAGGAACTATAAATCAAGTATAAAACATGATGAGATCATTTTAAGATTATTGGAAATTTTTAGTTTCTTCATGTTTGCTTCCCCCACCCCTCCCCACAAAGACATACTGTTTCCCTATAGTGACCAGACATAAAGTTCTTATATTGAAGAAGCCTATAGATTTCTTTTATGGGTCAACAAAGAAGCGTACAGCTGGGAAGCCTGCATCCAGCTTCTCTGTCAGCCTGGTTAGAGAGGAACTTGAGTAAACAAGCAAATCGAGGCCACTGCAGAGGGAAAGGGATATCAAGCTGAATAATTTATATCACTTAGGAATATATAAAAGAGGATACATGGGGAACTGGCAACAAGAAAGAGTGACTATGAGACTTTAACTAGTACTTTCATTCAAACAATTACTAAAAAGCTCACCCCCTGGCCATATTACACAAAATCTGACCCTGTTACCATTATTCTCATGAACTCATTCTGTAACATGAGACAAGTCAGTATTTATTTCATAGCATAATGCACAATAGATCAAACTTGTCTTTATTAAAGCTCAGCTTCCATCGAGCTTGGACTATTTATTTTAAGTCCCAGGCTTGTTCTAGTTTACATGGTTACCTACATTCCAATCCAGCTTAGAAAGCCAACAGGGCTCAGTGAATTAATCAAGTTACTATTAAAGAGCAGTTGGCTTTGCTGGTTCTTTTCTAAAATATCACATTACCTCACTATGTGACCACGAACAAACTAATCAGCCTCCACCAAAACTAAATGGACGTTGTTACTTAACGATCGTGGATATTACTTCCGCTCATCCATTCTTAGCTTCTCTAAGCCAAATAACAAGATGTGGGATAGAGGCAAATTTAAAAGATGTATTTTTCTCTTGCTTTTCCCTCCTATTAGAAAGTAGACAGGAAATATGGGTCCTAGGTCAAGGAAACAAAAGGGCTGGAGAGCCAACACATCCTGAGCAGTGCTGCCCTAACTCTTCCACAGACTCTTCTCCTGCATCCAAAGCGCATGACAAAAGATGCCTTTCACAGAAAGGCATTAGTTACTACACAAAAGGTCTTTAACAGAAAAGCTTTGGGATCTTGAGACCTGACCGCTACTTGCGTTAGAGGTCCACAAGGGGGAGCCCTGCAGTCACTATATCTGCCGCCGTAAGAATCATGCCTGAGTATGCAATCGTGAATTATCCTTGTAGATTATTGTTAAAAAAAACATTTTTTTTTATAAATTCAATGCTATAAAGTTTTAACTCTAGTCCAGGGCAAGGTCATGTTGGATGGTGATGGAATAAAAAATTCTGAAGACATTCTATATTCTAACCTTCCCCTTCTGTCTTAATTTTCCTCAAAAAGACCAGGAACCATATCTAAAAGCCTGTTGTTAATACTGAGTAATTAAATTTATCCTACATCTTGGGGACAAGTTTTCTGAGAAGAATTTTTACATTTAGCATGCATGGACAAGTGGGGAAAAAATCAAGTAGGTGCTTACAGCAACGGTCGTTAATAGAGCAGCAGGTGCTGAGATGGAAAGGCGGGAGGACACCGTGCGCAAAGACATGGGCTTAGGAGTTGGACATATCTGAGCTTGAATCCCAACTCCACCACTTGTACTAGTTTTGTGACATTAAGCAAGTTATTTAAGGTCTCTGATCCTCAGTTTCTTCATCTGTAAAACAGGCCTCACAGGACTGTTGTAAAGATTAAATGAGCTAACACACACAACATATGCTGCACATTTTGGGCAAAGAATATGCACTTAAAATTAATGAATATACTTGTTATTATTATAAATATAAAATATTTTTAAATATGTCATAGTATTTATTTTAACAAAACCAGATTTATTTTTCGTGACAGCATAACTTTATCCTGAAAACCTCTGCATACTTATATACTGTAGAAATATATGCATATGTTTAAAATATTTCAAAATATGCATACTGTCTCATTACCCTGGAATGAACATAAGTCTAAACTCAGTATAAATCAGATAAATAAATTAACTACTCATAATCTAAAATGAGATCAATGTTAATGAAAATAAAATGTATAACCAATATTTTTTCCCTTAAGCAATTCTTACAACTTTAGTTTGCAAAATTCGATGTCCACTTTGAAAGAATTTAATAAAACAGGAGCTATAAAACTCTCTAAAAAGATTACTCTCTTGTTATAGATTAGGCATTTTCACTCTTCAGAGCTGGGATATAGGATATGTTGGATCCCTTTTATACTTAAACTCAGGCCTTAAACTTAGCTCCTAATTCATTAAATCATTAATTCCCTTACGAAAGCGAGCTGAGAAAGAAAGGAAAAAAAAAAAACAAAGAAAGTACACAAGGCCTTAATGCAGCACTTCCTTCAAAACTTAAAATACAAAATAAAGACTTAAGGTGAATTTCCAGTTTCATCAATTCTCCAAAGCACAAGTAGAATTAAAACTGCCATTAAACTGTATTAAGATTAAAGTCCAATCCACACCAGTCAATTCCCTAATATATGCTATGAAGTTAGAGAAGGTGTCTAGAAGACAGAACATTCTGTTCTTTCAACTTTAGGACAAAGAAGAAACAAAAATCAGTAGTTCTGAAATGGCATTACAGAATCACCTAGAAAGTAGGTAGGTTTTAAGAAATACCCATGCATGAGGCGGAACGCTGTGTTTCCTAATGCAAGTCAGTACAGCAGTACTAATCTCCACACGCACCGCTTGGCCGGGGCATTGCTATAGAAAGGAGGTGGGAGCACGGGTGGTAGAAAAGTAGCAAAAGGGGGCGCAGGATTATTGTTTCCTGGGGTAGTGCCATGAGCTATTAAGGAAATGTTACTTTTGAAACAACCAGATATGATTTCAAGAGAAATGAATGATTGAGAACAAACTAAAATTTAATAGAAACTCCAGACAAAATAACGGCCGTAGTCTACAATACCACAGCTACAAGTACAGACTGGCATGCTCGAGTTTGAATGAGAGATTAAATTACAAATGATGCATGGCCACTTTAGCAAACCAAACAAATAATAGTTGGAGAAAAGTATGCTTGTGAATAGAAAGGTAACAACAAGACAGTACAGTATGAAAGTTAAAATAGTATAACAAAGAAAAACGCACAGCTGAAGGATATGCCGAGCAAACAACTTTTATGCCTAAAGTAAAGAGGAAAAGCACTAAAAGCTTCCAAACATAATAGAATCTACCCTCGCATGGGAGTCAACTAGATAAGATGGGATAATCTAAGACAACACAACCAGTATAATATGAGCTTTTAAGCTCAAAATACACAGTGGAACAGATATTCTTTCACATCACATAACTAAGTATGAAACAAGTGATCCAAGTCTAACACAGCCATTAGGAAGATAGGAAACAACCTCAAATCAATTGCATATGAGAAACCAAGGGAAAATTCAGCGAGAATTTTGTATGTCTTCATAGTGGGTCCTTATAATCAAGACAATGTGAGACACATGACTCAACAGAAAGGCAGCAACCAGCCTGAACTCAGTTAACAGTTAATACAGATAATATGTAGAGAACTACAAATGGGACCCTGTAAAATCTAACTGGTGGAAGATACACAGCTCTAGTCAATTCAGTGCAATAAAAATATATTCAATCTCTACTATGAGTCAGAAGCAGCCAGAGACTAGGAGTAAAAAGAATATTAAAACTAACACCCTAAAGTTAAGAGCTTTTAGGCTACAATGTAAATATAGTGAAAGGTTCCCCTGCTGCTCTAGCATGGGGTAGAATAAAGTGCTAAAATGAATCAAGAGCTCAACATAATGGGCAAAACACATTTACATGGAACATTGCTGTGTGCCAAGAGTAAAAGAAAATGGAAAAAACTCCATTTGTGTGGACATGAAAAAAACTGTAAAGAAACATATTCCTTGTATTACATCCTGTCGGACGCTGGCAGAGAGACCAGGTCCTCCAGTCTGAATGACGTCAATGAGCTTTGGCAAATTCCATGAAGAGAACTGTCAAGCTGACAACTTCCATTACTGTTTAATAATCATGCCAGAATCACTCAAAACAACACATCAGACTTTCTAAGTGGGCATGTGGAATGGGATTATAATAATTCTTTTATGTTTAAAGACATTAGTATTTGTTATTATGTAAGTTAAAAATAATACGTGACAGAACGATTTATTAAATTTAGAGACATAAATTTAGAGCAAACAAGAGATAAATTTTTGACAAAAAAAATCAACATGGAGTTCATTTCACTATGTCCAATTAACATAGAACTCAAAATATTTTATTTCAAGAGACCAGGTATATGGCCAATTGAACAGAGAAAAATCTTCATAGGAATATTTGGGACTCTTAATTTTCAGCCTCCTGAATGTAAGCCACTTATCCAAAAGAGGGAAACTGCAATGAGAAAAGCTCCCAGCTACTCTGCAGAGTTGAGTGAAAGCACAAACTTCCAGAAGACTGGTGAGGAGAAGCTGCCACAGTAAAGAATGAAGCTCAGGAATGAAAGAGCCTATGTCAGGGAGACACAAGCTCTGGTCGCCTTTTGGTGTAAACCACTCTACGGTCAGCCAGGCATTGATGTCGGTCTCTTCCTCTCTCTAATCAACCAACTTCCCTCTCTTCTCCTCCCTTTTTCTCTTCCCCCATTATCTTTCCTCCCTATTTGTTAGTGCTATATATGGCTCACTGTAGTTAGATGCCTCAAACTTACAATAGAATTTTCCCAGCCTAAGTCAGGAGACTAAACAGGTTAAAACTAGTTGAATGATAGACCTCAAGAATCAGTTTATTAAATGCAGGCGGACCGGAAATCTGTACCTTAGTAGGGGTAATACCCAGAGATAGGGCAGGTCTGAGGGTTTTGGATCTTTTAAAATGAGATGAGGGTTGAAAAATTTCTCAGTGGGTCTTGGAGAAGTATTATTGCCAATATTTTCTGTGTAAGTATTTGTCAGAAAGTAATTAGTCTGCCTATACAAAAAGAACTGGACTGCTAAGTCCAACCAACTGTTGCTTAATAAAAGGTATATAAAATCACCATACACTTGGAAGAGCTAGATATTTTATTTGCTGCTAATCCTGTAGCCCTCAACACCATTACAGGATCCCACGCACTGCTCTGGGGACCGACAAGGGGCAAAGAGGTTAAACATGAAGCATCAATCTTAGCTTTATGTTACCTTATTAATTTATCGATGACTTGCATAATATGAATACTTATGGATTGGTTGTGACATGTTTCCAACTGCATGACCAGAAATTGTGTTTTCTGTTAAATAAGCAATCACAGTCCTTCTATCAGGCTGAATAAAAATTTTTGACTAATGTGAGCATCCAAAAATTTAAACAGTATCTTTAGTGAGCAAAGATCTTCCAAATTTGTTTGTTTTGCTTTTAAGAGGCAAGGTCTCGCTCTGTTGCCCACACTGGAGTGCAGTGGCCCAATCACTGCTTCCCATGGCCCCAAACTCCTGGGCTCAAATGATCCTCCCGTCTCAGCCTCCCAAAGTGCTAGGATTGCAGGTATGAGTCATCATATCTGGCCCTAATTTCTTAATTAACACCAGCCATGAATATGTTAATAATTCCTACTGATATATATGTTCTATTTAAATCACAGAATGGAACACTCCCCAGAGAAGAAAATATTATTTCAAAATAATACTCCAAGGAATGTTTCTTGTCATCCTAAAGTAATGTCAACAATGATTTCCTTATGTGAAAAATCTTTCTCAAACTCATAAACTATATAAATATGTATAATAAATATCCTTTGTGCTATAATACAAAAGATATATTTAATCAAGAAGAATACAAAAAGGGTCAAAGAATGCCTCAGAAAACCTCTTCAGTGAGAGTTGATACCTGGGGAAATTTTTTGATTTTAGCATTGAAGAGTCCTCTAAGAGTATCAAAGACACACACATATAATTTTAAAAGAAAGCTAGTTAAGAATGAAAGCCTCTGTATGATACATCCATTTCAGGAAAAACTTAACTTAAAAATTATAGTAGAATTTATTGATTAAAGCAGAATCATTGCAACAAAGCTCCCAGGCTAACCCTGACAGCAGATTTATACCAGATCTTCAGAAAACACTTCTGGGCAAGGACCATTCATTACCATTAAAATCTCTCCACCCTCTGTAACCACAAATACAAATAAGTTTCAAAATGCCTTCCCAAAGTTTAAACTTTCAGTTCTTTCTTTATAAACAACCACAGAACTGGTCTAATACCACTTAATTAACAAATGTGATTTGAATATAAACCCATTATTTTTAATAAGTGGATAATTTCATAATTCCATATTTTTTTTTTTTTTTTTTTTTTTTTTTGAGACAGAGTCTCGCTCTGTTGCC
>JAQIFY010004031.1:0-12084 GCA_028533085.1 Varecia variegata
CCCGGCCTATTATTGAACTTTTTAAATGATGATGTCCTATCTCTGATGGTTCTGAAGACAAAGCCTTCAATTTCCCTATCCTGGGTTGGTGGTGTTTTATTTATTTATTTATTTTTGGACAAAGTCTTGTTCTGTTGCCCTGGCTAGAGTGCAGTGGCATCATCATGGCTCACTGCAACCTCAAACTCCTGGGCTCAAGTGATCCTCCTGCCTCAGCCTCCCGAGTAGCTGGGAGTACATGTTTGCACCACGACGCCTAGCTAATATTTTCTGTTTTTAGTAGAGAGAGGGTCTCACTCTTGCTCAGGCTGGTCTCAAACTCCTGAGTTCAAGCAGTCCTCCTACCTTGGCCTCCCAGACTGCTAGGATTACAGTCGTGAGCCAATGGGCCAGGCTGGGTTGTTTTTCAAACTGTGGGTCGTAGCTAGTGGAACGTGAAATCACTTTTGTATATTGTGATCAGCATTTTAAAAAACTGAAATAGAGATAACTATCAGTGTGCATACCAT
The DNA here is from genome assembly GCA_028533085.1 of Varecia variegata. Classification (NCBI taxonomy): domain Eukaryota; kingdom Metazoa; phylum Chordata; class Mammalia; order Primates; family Lemuridae; genus Varecia; species Varecia variegata. The sequence goes on from JAQIFY010004031.1 coordinate 510, forward strand.
GTAACAAGGGTAAATATTGTTCCATGAAACTTTTATTTCATATATATGTGCATATATGGTATTAGGTCATGATGTCAAATTCTTACTGTGAGTCTCTGTTAAACAAGTTTGAAAAGCACGAGTTTAACCCGGCAAGTTGTTCCACGTAGCATATGTTCAGTCTGGAGTTTTGGCATACTTTTGCACAAAAGAGAGGAGCCAAGACTAGATGCTTTGTCATCCTGCTACAAAGAAGCTATGGTAAAAAGTGATCTTAATGTAATTACCCTTTGATTATCTATATTTGGGCTGTTTGTTTTAGTCATTACTCATGCTGACGTTTCAATTATGGGCCAGTTCCCCCTTGCCATCCAGTGTGTCCATGTTGCTCTCAAATTACCCTCTTTTTCCTCCCAGCTGTGCATTTGGGGAATACACACTTGTAGATAGTTTTTATAGTAATAAAAAGGAGTCTTAGGGTCTGATGCAGAGTATTAAAAGCACTTAAGAGTTAAATAGTAGACTAAGCAAAATATAAATAGAAAGTTAAATGTGCTACCAAAACAAAATTCACCAAATGGATTCTAAAACAAAATAGAAGTTAATTTTTGGATTATGCATGCTATTGTTCCCTTCCATTAGCTTGGATCATTAAGAACACGAAATAGATCTACAAACATAACGCTCTCTGGTGAAACATAATTCCTTGATTCCCTTCCTCCTATTGTGCTGAGTACCCTTTTATCTTTCCACTGTTTCCTTATCTAATTAATCTTAGCCCCATCACCCATCTTTTCACTACTGTCCTGTATATATCAAATCATATGTCCTGTATATATCAAATCATACGACTTTCAGTTTTTTTCCACACTTACGTACTATCATCAGTGATCTAGTTACCAATTCAGTGACCTTTTTTGAGTTTTTATTTACTTTTCTTCTCTATTTCCTTTGATCCTCTTGCCCATCCTGCCTCCACTCAAACTTTCTTCTTTCCATGGTTCTTTTTCATTCTGTCCCCTAACTCTGGAGATCTCCAGGTTGAGTCTCAGCCTCTTTCCCTGACTCTATATCCTCCTAAAAGTGGACATGCCCCAAGGCTCTGCCATTGATTCTCTAATTTTTTCACTCAGGAATCTTACCTACTTTTATGACTTCCCTTTCATCTTTATGATCATGACCTCCAGATCTTTTTCTAACCCTAGCTCCTAAGCCTCTAAGTACTTGGCCCATATCACCAATTCCTGTTCTGCATCTCCTCCTGAATATACTACCTTCATATAAAATTTAATGAGTTGTCTTATACTGAGTTCCTCATGTTTCACCCAAACCCCTTAATTAAGTTGACTGACAATACAAAAGTTTGTACCTTTTGACCTAATATTCCCTCTTATGCAAATTTGTCCTAAGGAAAAAAATTCTGAAGAAAAAACCCCAACTGTACATATTCTGGAACCATATTTCCTGGATTTAAATCCCACCTTTGCCACTGTGTGATCCTGGGCAAATCACATACCCTCTCTTTGTGCTTTGGTGAGACTCATGAATAAACCTTTGGTTCCAGCCAAACTATCTCCTTATAGATCCTTTTCAAATTTCTGCCACATGCCTTTGCTGACACTGTTCTCTTGCTTGGATTTGCTTTACCTCTTCTTACTGCTTACTCACGCCTTACTCTTCCTTCACTGTCCACCTCCCTGAGGCCCTTCTTGACCACCTGAGTCCTTACTGATGATTCCTGCCTCGGAATTTCTATAATGCTAATTGTATATAGCAATTATTTATGATGACTGTTATTTGTCTGTTTATATCTTTTGTCTACAAATTGATGGTAAGGTGTTTGAGGTTAGGGGTGAGTTTATACTTCTGTGTTCTTAGGACAGGGCAAGTGCTCTTAGTCTGTATTTTTTGAGACATAAAAGTAACAAGCTTAGTGAAGGTAGATAAAGAAAGCACTTGTCAAGGTCTTACGGATTTCAAATCTCACTATAAAAATGCTGTAAAATGATTATATAGTTTTCAGGGAAGCTGTGAACTCACTAAAGATCAATAGAATTTTAACATTTTAGTAAAAACTACTCTCTATTTTAGTCCAGTCTGAGTTCAAAGGAATTTATTCTGCTTTTAGAGTTTCTTTTTTTTTTTTTTTTTTGAGACAGAGTCTCGCTTTGCCCTGGCTAGAGTCAGTGCTGTGGTGTCAGCCTAGCTCACAGCAACCTCAAACTCCTGGGCTCAAGCCATCCTACCGCCTCAGCCTCCCGGGTAGCTGGGACTACAGGCATGCGCCACCATGCCCGGCTAATTTTTTCTATATATATTTTAGTTGGCCAGATAATTTCTTTCTATTTTTAGTAGAGACAGGGTCTCGCTCTTGCTCAGGCTGGTCTCGAACTCCTGACCTCGAGTGATCCACCCGACTCGGCCTCCCAGAGTGCTAGGATTACAGGCATGAGCCACCACGCCCGGCCTGCTTTTAGATTTTCTAGGGAACAAAAATTCTGAGTTGCTATTCCTTCTAAGGTTACAAGGTAAATGAAACCCAGTTCCCAGGTGTGTCAGAATGAAAGAAGAGAAATTCTTATTTGGTCTATAGTTTCAACCAAGGATTTGAGCTAGCAAAGAGCAAATTTATTAATTTATAGAAGAGCCTATTTCACAACAATTTTCATAGTTGGAAATCTTTAACGGTATAATTTTGCCTTTAATGGGAATTAAGACCAAATGATTGAATTAATGTGAAATTTCAAGTTCTTTCTTAATTTCCTTAGCGCCAGCAGAAACTTCAGAAGGAACGCCTCATGAATGACTTCTCTGCAGCCTTAAACAATTTCCAGGCTGTGCAGAGAAGGGTATCTGAAAAGGAAAAGGAGAGTATTGCCAGAGCAAGAGCTGGATCTCGTCTTTCTGTAAGTTGATTTCCAAAGAAAGACCTTTGCAATTTTAGGATGCTCTTTCCCAAGTTGTTTTTTTTTCCTCTTTGATCATTAGCCTTTGTTTACTATCACCCCAGGTAACACATGTATACATTAGCTGCTGTGAAAATGTCAGATTAGAATAACCTGTGTAAAAAATATATATGGATATTGTCAGTGACTAGAAAGGAATATGTATAAGGGTTAAAATATATGGGAGGTAGAATTGTGTGTAATTTTCTTTTTCATTTTGTTATGTTTTATGTAAAAAACTTGAAAAAAAGATGAATCTGTTTCTTAGAATATAACAGGCTAGAGTATTTGGACTAGCTCTCTGTTTTTGAAAAGAAGTATCATATACTGGATTTTGAAAACCCAACTTCTTCAAGGTATCAAAGAGCCATGAAAATATTAAGGTCAAAATCTAAGAGAGGTGTCGCACCAAAACTGTATTTACAACTGAGTATATGTACTGAAGGCAAACTTGAACTTCATTTTTGATGTCCTCATGACATGAAGAGGATAAAAGTCCAAGCCCAGGGTCTACACAAAGTGGAGAATATAAAAGAAGGTGCCTCTCAAATTAAACTGGCCCTAAAAGACTATATCCTCAGGGTATAGGTAAGCAAAAAATAAGCCCTCCTTTCCCCCAGCAGATTGCAAAAAGGTTACATTAGCACTGAACTAAGCAGATGGTGGAGGAGGCAAGAGGGAGGGGAAATTCAGACAATATGTTGTACCACAAAGTAACCTTCAGGCAGATTTACTGTGTAATTTATACTACCTGAATGGTCCAAAGCCTCAAGCTTCAAGTGGTCCTGGATTGGTAGAGCACCTACATGCCAGGCAGAAGCAAACACAAATTCTCTCTGTGGAAAGACACCTTATCCTAGCCCTGAAAGAATACTCTGAAGCGATTTTTCAAGGGCAGTGAGTAGCACACAGTTAAAAATAACTAAGTACACGAAGAAACAAATTACCCTAAACAAGAACTAATAGAAATAACAGTGAAGCAAAATATACCTAAAAAGACTTTGTATATTAGAATTATAAGGCATCTATACTTATTGCATTAAAAAAAATAAAAGAAAAACTTGAAAACATTTGCAGGAAACTATTACAGAAAGCTTTGAAAAAGTATGAAAAGGATTTCTAAAATTGAAAGGTATGATATGCAAATTAAAAATTTAATGGATGGGTCGTTTAACTAGAAAATTGGTTAGAAGATATTATGTAGCATGTAGCACAGGTTAAGAGGTTAAATATGTAAGAAAGATCATGAGAAATGGAGAATGGAGTGAAAAGATCCATTAAAACTCCAATAGTTTTAATTGGAGTTACAGAATGAAATTAGAGCAAACATGGAACGCAAGTGGATATTTGAAGAAATAATAACTGATAATATTTCAGAACTGATGAAAGACACTAGTCTATATTTTCAAGAAGCCTAACAAATCCCAAGCAGGGTAAATAAAATCTCTCACCTAGATACATCAAAGAGAAACTTCAGAACACCAAAGACAAAGAGAAAATCATGAAAATAGCTAGAGAAACAATAGAATACCTTCAAAGGTGCAATAGTTAGATTGACAGTCGACTTCCCAACAGCAACAATGGAAGCCAGTAGAGTGCTATCTTGAATATTTATGAGGGACAACAACTGCCTACCTAGGATTCGAAACCCAATGGAAATACATATCCAGAATGAGGGCTAATTAAAGACATTTTCAATCAAAAGAGAGTTTCCAATCAGCACACCTTACTAAAGGAAATTCTAAAGAATATACTTCAGGCAGAGGGAGAGTGATCCCAGATGGAAAGTCTGAAAAGCCCAATGGAATGAAGAGCAAAGAAAGTGGTAAATATGTGAAAAGACAAGCCACAAACAGGTAGAAAATACTGCTATATGTATAATTGACAAAGGGCTAGTATTTAGAATAAAGAATTCCCATGAATCAATATGAAAAAGATACAACACAATAGAACAAGAGGTTTTAAACTTTTTGATCTCAGAACCCCATTACATTCTTAAAAATTATTAAGGATCAGGCATGATGGCTTACACCTGTAATCCCAGCACTTTGGGAGGCCAAGGTAGGAGGATGGTTGAACTCAGGTGTTCAAGAGCAAAACCCTGTCTCTTGAAAAAAAAAAAAAAAAAAAAAGGTCTTTTTAAGTATTGGGAAACTCTTAATAGTGGTAGATACAAGTCTTCTAAAATTTTATTTTTTTCTTTATTTGAAAGCTACATTTTTATCATTGACAATAAATACTATCTGTTTTCCCTGAAGTGACAGGCTTATGTTTATTTTCAAGAAGTTGTCTGCCAAATACCCATTTGAAAAGTTTATATATATATAAAAGTTTTAAAACTTTTTAATAAGCTTTTTATAAGTTCTTATAAAACTATATATATAGAGAGAGAGAGACAGAGAGAGGTTTTGGGGGTTTGTTTTTTTGTTTGTTTTGTTTTTGGAGACAGAATCTTGCCCTGTTGCCCTGGCTGGAGGGCAGTGGCAAGTGGTGTCATCACAGCTCACTGCAACCTCAAACTCCTAGGCTCAAGCGATCCTCCTGCCTCAGCCTCCTGAATAGCTGGGACTATAGGCATGTGCCACTGTGCCTGGCTAATTTTTCTATTTTTAGTAAAGATAGGGTCTTGCTCTTGCCCAGGCTGGTCTTGACCTCAAGTGATCATCCCTAGTTGGCCTCCCAGAGTGCTAGGATTACATGTGTGAGCCACCATAACCAGCCAAGTTCTTATAAAGCTATATTCAAACTAAAACAAACAAAAAACAAGAAATAAAATTAAAAAACTATATTGAATAAGTAAAAATGATATTCCCTAAAAAATGTGGCTGGTTCAGCCTGCAACTCAATTACATAAGTGCCTTTCCTGGAGACAAACATCGTATTTCTTTCTTTCTTTTTTTAAATAGAGATGGGGTCTCGCTATGTTGCCCAGGCTGGACTCAATCTCCCAGGCTCAAGCGATTCTCCCGCCTCAGCCTCCTGACTACTAGGGACAACAAATGTACCCCACTGTGCCTGGCTCAACATTGTATTTCTTTATGCAGCAGAAGTACTTTATATGTACTTCCCATTTCATCCTATGGAATATTAAAACGATGTGTATTGAGCAATCAAGATTTAATGAATTAATTTGTATGACTTCAAGGACAAACTGGCTTTTTTTTTTCTATAATGGGTGTATGGTGATGAAGAATACAGTAATACTAGTATAGTTTGGTGCCACTGCCTTGAGCCATTTTATCCACCATTGCTTTTGCTCCCTGACTATAAATGTCAACACAGTGCAAAAGACAAACACATTAGTGTTACTCTGAATAACAGTCAAGCAAATGAAAAGGTACTCAACTTCTATAGTAGTTGTGAAATTGCAGATTAAAACAACAATGAAGTGCTATTTCATCTCCATAAGGAGGGCAAAACTTTTAATAATTCTGTGAAAACTGGGAGTGGTTGTGGATATGATGCAACATGTCTATCACTATTTTTAAAATGCAACAAAATGATTTTCACAAAGTCAGAATAATGGATATTCTAAGGCGGAAGGAGGCAGCTGTAATTGGAGAAGGGCACATGGGTGGGCTTTTAGAACACTGTCAGTGTTATTTCTTGATCCAGGGAAAAAGTAAGAGTAAAAAGAAAAAAAAGTCTGATCTACTGTTACAGTGTTCCTCTGGGTGGGTAGAATTTTGAAATTTTCTTCATTGTGCTTGTCCTGTATTGCTGTTATAGAAAGGGTAAGCTTTTTCAAAATGAAAATAGATTGGTCTTTAACATTTTTCTTTGTTTTTAAATTATAAAAGTAATACATGTGTTAGACTGCTTTTTGAAGTGAGTTTGCCACTTTAGTATCTGATATACTATAAATGTCCATTAAAATTTTTTTACATATTCTCAAAAGTTTTCAACTTTTCCTTTTTTATTTACCTATCTCCAAATTTTAAAATATGTTGTTATTATTATTATTTTCATTTTTTAATCCCTCTCTCTTACCATGTTCTTCTCTCCATCCTGTTCAGTATGGTTTCTGTTCTGGGCTCAAACTGGAATGCAGATTTGCTTTCAACCACTTCACACCCATTTCTTAGTTGAGACAGATTGCCAGAGTCCTATGTCATCGTTGGAGCCAAAGGATGCTGCTTCTTTATACTGTAGCTAAGGAAACCCTTGTTTTGTGTGGCTGTCTGTAACATGTTTCTGGATAACAGTAGCAATAATGCCATCTGCTTTCTAGGCAGAAGAGAGGCAAAGAGAAGAACAGCTGGTCTCATTTGACAGGTAATAGAATTATTCATACAACCTGCTGGATAGTTGAGATGGGAGTCTGTATCTTTATGCTTATTTTTAATTTTAAAAAATCAGTGAGAAAAAAAGAGCAACATGGGGTTGGTAATTTATAATCTATAAAATAAAAAAGTAAAAACCATGGGCTTTTCTAAGATCTTTGAGTTATGGAAGGAATAATTTCAAAGTGAATAAAAAATTCAAGAAACCCCTGATGTCTATGTTGGAGAGGGAGCTTGACTCCCTAGGAGTAAATATGAACTCACACATTTACAGATTAGGAGGTCTAAATCATCTTTCTTCTAATTCAGATTTAAGTTCTTCAAAGTTCTTGGGTCTCTGTTTACTCACTAAAATGGAGGCAACTCGTCCTTCTGGGAATATTAAGAGTTTGAAAAGCAGACAATTTGTATCTGAAAGATAACTCCTTTCTTAGCTTCTCCAAGTTAATCCCATAGAAATGTATCCATGTTACTGGTACAGAATTTAACAGTTTTATCATGTTACAGTATGTATCCATCTCTCCCCACTACACTATGAGTACCTCAAAGGCCTAGGGGACTGTGTCTTATTCAGTTTTGTATCTCCGGCACATGGAGGACATTCTTTAAATATTGTAGAGATGAAGTATGATTTAAACATATTGTTGGAAAAATGCATAATACTGGAATTTCAAAAGTGTTTCATGTCTAGTATAATATGTAATATGCCTTCCTTCCAAAGACTTGAAAAGAAGAGTTATAACATTTCACTAGCTTTTTGTTAAGAGGTAGTTAACCTAAAGCATAATAAACTCAAGGAAATTTCTGAACCAGGAGATGTGATTCTGTTAAACTAACTGGTTTAGCACGATAGGCCACTTAGCCTGCTCTCCTCTACCCATTTATTACCCAAGGTACCAACACAGCTTGTACTTGAAAAGTGTCCTAGAAGAGGATGGGTTGGTATAATTCATTGAGCTTAAATCTCTGGCTCCTTTCACTGTCTAGCAAGTCCTAGCGAGATTGCAGAGTGTACTCCTAAGCAGAAACAGCAAGGAGTTCCATCCCTCATAATTCTGCTTCCATGGATGAAGCTGAGACTATGCTTTTCTGGTATGATCAGCTCTTTGCCTCTAGATATGAAGAATGTGGCCCTAAGGGACTTTGCATTGATACCAGAGGCGTTGGAGCCCTGGCAATGTCTTTATATAGGTTCTGCTGGCAGTAGAAATGTTGTAGACATGTCTTGTCACACCTTAGAGAGGAGGAATCAACTAGCATGTTTGTCTCCCTGCAGCCATGAGGAGTGGAACCAGATGCAGAGCCAGGAGGATGAGGTGGCCATTACTGAGCAGGATCTGGAACTTATTAAAGAGAGGGAAACGGCAATTCGGCAGCTGGAGGTGAGAACCAGGTCATGTTTTTTGTTTGATTCAGGGTGTCTGCAGGTATCTGGACTCTTTACCTCTCTCAATAATTATGAAAAAGCATGAAATGAGTCATTGTATGATTTGTGTATTATCTGTCTCAAGGTAATCATGGGGAATTTGAACTACCATTATAATGATATTGACCCGGGTGCCCAGGAGTACCTAAATCCTTTCCTCAATCACACCACGTCTTATATGATCTCCTTAAGAAATATGCATGGAGAACAGAATAAGGCAAACAGATATTGTAATGCTCATTAGAACTTAGTTCCCAAATCTCAGTGCCAGCATCTGTTAGGCAGGGCTATATGGAAAGCCCCTTTGCTTAGTTTGAATAGCCCAGTATTAAGGCAGCCCAAAAGTCTTGCTCCATTTTTGTACATCCTAAAGTCCAATCCCAAGCTGTAGATCTTATCACTTCAGTTGATCAGAGACATAGGAACAGTTTTTGAGGTAGAGGTTGAGGGAGAGGTCTGTAAGCCTCTCTTACCTAACTGAACTTTCAACTTTAACTTTACACAGTGACCATTAAAATTTCCTTAAACCTGAGAAGCTTTCTCCTTCATGGAGATAGAAGACTACCATCGCTTGGGTGGGGTAAGAGAGGAGGAAGGGGAGTGACTTTGAGCTCCTTCTTGATTTTCATCTATAGCAGTGGTTCTGAACCCTGATTGTACATTAGAATCACCTTAAGAAGATTTTTTTCCAACGCCCCAGCTCTCCTCCCCAGGACCCCACAACGAATTATTAGATTAGACTATGTGAAATTCCTATTTCTTGTAGGTTAAAAATGGGCAAATATCCATAATTTATGATTCAACCTAATAAATCATAATTTCTGGGGGTGAGGCCCTGGGCATGGATGTTTTTTAAAAGTAACATGCAGCCAAGATTGAGACCCACTGCTTTAGGGACCATCAGTGTCTGTTTTTTTTTTTTTTTATATATTTTCTATACACAAGGTACTTTGTTAGTAAAGTGTCTGTTTTTAGATGGGGCAGTTTGTCCTTAAGTTATGATTATTTTGTTGCCTTCAAAGATGTCATATCTTCCTTTTACTCTTTTTCACCTACTGCTACTAATCATTGACATGATTCTCTCAAATTAGAAATATAGTTGGCCCTCCGTATCTGCGGGTCTTTCATCCTTGGATTCAACTGACTGTGAACTATTTGGAAAAAAATAAACAATAAAAAAATAACAATGCAACAATAAATAAGACAAATGTAAAAAGCAATATAGTGTAACAACTATTTATATAACATGTACATTGTATTAGGTATTACAAGTAATCTATAGATGATTTAAAGTATACGGGAAGATACGCATAGGTTATAGGGAAATACTACACCATTTTATATCAGGGACTTATGGGGAAGAGGTCCTGGAACCAATCCCCTGTGGATACTGAGGGACAAATGTACTATTATAGCAGGGAGTAGAGTGAGACATGGAGCTAAGCAAAGAAATGTAATGGATGTCAGGAATGTAATGGATCATTTCACATTCAAAAGAATGAAGTCCAAATTTCTTAGCCTGGGCTCAATTTTCACATCCAGTCATTTCCTACTCCTGACATACAAACCCTATGTTATGGCCAAACTGGGATTGGCTCTTTAACTCAGTTGCCTTTCTGTTTGTATGACCTCTCCTTTGTTTTAAGACACAATTCAAGTCATGCCTCTTCTGCAAAGTCTTCCTTTTCTGCACACCTTTCCATACCATTCATTTAGTCATTTCCTATATAACACCCTTTCTCCTTATTTTATTGTGTACTCATTCCCCACCCCAATTAGCTGTATCCACAGCAACTAGCAGATTGCCCCAACTATAGTAGACTCTTAGCAAGTGACTGAGATGCTGGCAAGAACTACTTTTGCCAAATTATTAATATGATTCCAATTACACTTCAAATTGGAATCTTCCAGTGGACATCAACATGTCCTACTTAAATGTACCCTCAAATGTCCTCAGGGTCATGCCCCATATGGCATCTCTTTAATAGGGCAGGTTTCTATTGCCCTTCTGCCTGGCCATGTGGCCAAACCATTGGCCACTGCCTATGAGTCAGAAAAACCCAAATACTGGGGATTTTACTACTGTTTAATTCTTTCATCACTACTAAGAAAATGGAGCACAACTGAGCCCACCAAGCTGATTTGTTTTTACCTTCTTTGATTAGAGTAGCAGATTTCCAAACAGGATGTCCATTCACCTTGGAACTGCCATCCACAAACCAAGCAGCTCTTTGTCAGTCAGTTAAGAGTTGTTTATAGGGTACTGTCCAAGTGACAATAGAATCCAGCAGCTCCTCACACAGTTCCAGAGTCAGTCCTAGGGAAATAGAGCCTCACTCCTTATATCCTCCTTGCATTCCTCAGGTAGCATGATCCTATACAAACCATTTAAATTCTCTAGTCCAAAGTACCAGCAATTGTCTTTGGAAGGTGCTCACAGGCTTTTGCCATAAGGCTCAGCAGGCTTCACATATGGTATCACACCAAGGATGTATCCATACCAGCACTCTAGCCTTCTACTCTATACTGCTGGGGCTTGGGTGATCTTACTGATTCCCATGCAGTATATCCAGTTAATATTGCTTGAAGGGTAGATTTACATGCTTCTATTTTATAATATTAGGTAGGTAGTAATAGATCATTTCCTATTTATGAGGAAAGCATGCTTTATAGAGCCTTAAAAACATGTTATATTAATAGCTAAAACTTTAGGTAAGTAGAAGAAATGAATCTTCTTACATGTTGCTTAATGTCAGTTAATTGTTTTTTATCTTTCTTAGGCTGACATTTTGGATGTCAATCAGATATTTAAAGATTTGGCCATGATGATCCATGACCAAGGTGATCTGATTGGTATGTATTATTGATACTTTTAACTTCAAGGTGAGTTGTTAGTATTTGTGTAAAAAGAAGTCAGTAACGGGCCGGGCGCGGTGGCTCAC
>JAQIFY010004032.1:0-12083 GCA_028533085.1 Varecia variegata
TTTACAAGCAAGAAAAAAAGGGAAATATAAGGCCGGGCGCGGTGGCTCACGCCTGTAATCCTAGCACTCTGGGAGGCCGGGGCGGGCGGATCGTTTGAGCTCAGGAGTTCAAGACCAGCCTGAGCAAGAGTGAGACCCCATCTCTCTACTAAAAAAAAAAGAAAGAAATTAGCTGGACAACTAAAAATATATAGGGAAAAAATTAGCCAGGCATGGTGGCACATGCCTGTAGTCCCAGCTACTAGGGAGGCTGAGACAGTAGGATCGCTTAAGCCCATGAGTTTGAGGTTGCTGTGAGCTAGGCTGATGCCATGGTACTCTAGCCTGGGCAACAGAGTGAGACTCTGTCTCAAGAAAAAATTCACATATAACACACAAAATATCATCCATAATTTTATGGGATCCATGAACTTCTGGAACCTGTGCATGGACTCCAAGTTAAGTACTGCCCTCACCTGTCTTTCCTCCCAATAGGCAGCCCAATCCTCATATTTTAGAATACAGTGGTTTGGAAGCAGCTTCTGGAAGCAGGTGGATTTAGGAGATCAGCAAGTGTTACTACATTCTTTTTACTTTACAGAGTATAAAGACATAGATAATACAATGGAAGATGTCACATTCTGGATCTTTCAGAAGGCTGTTATGGACACTACAAATAATGGTTTCTGATGACAGACATAGCTAAATCATTCAGCAAATATTTATTGGGCACCTGGTATGTGCAGACTCTGTGCCAAGGACTGGACTTGCAGAAATAAAAAGGACATCAGGCCGGACATGGTGGCTCACACCTGTAATCCTAGCACTTTGGGAGACTAACGCAGGAGAATTGCTTGAGGTCAGGAGTTCGAGACCAGCCTGAGCAAGAGTGAGACCCCCGTCTCTACTAAATATAGAAAAAATTAGCTGGGCGTGGTGGTGCATGCCTGTAGTCCCAGCTACTCAGGAGGCTGAGGCAGGAGGATCGCTTGAGCCCAGGAGTTTGAGGTTGCTGTGAGCTAGGCTGATGCCATGGCACTCTACCCAGGCAACAGAGTGAGACCCTGTCTCAAAAAAAAAAAAAAAAAAGACACCATTTTTGTCCTTGATGAAATAATTCACATGTAAAAGTGTGAATGTTGCTACTGGTGGCCTTAAAAAAAAAGTCATGTAGAATTAGTCCAAGTGGAGTGAGCTAGCCGAATGGTTGTGTCATTGTGTCTCAGAAACCAGTAGTGCTTGCATCATGACTGACCAACTGACTGAAGAGCAGATTGCAGAATTCAAAGAAGCTTTTTCATTATTTGACAAGGATGGTGATGGAACTATAACAGCAAAGGAACTGGGAACTGTAATGAGGTCTCTTGAGCAGAGTACTACAGAAGCAGAGTTACAGGACATGATTAATGAAGTAGATGCTGATGGTAACAGGACAGTTGACTTCCTTGAATTTCTGACCATAATGGCAAGAAAAATGACAGACACAGACAGTGAAAAAGAAATTAAAGAAGCATTCCATGTGTTTGATAAGGATGGCAATGGCTATATTAGTGCAGCAGAGCTTTGCCATGTGATGACAGGCCTTGGAGAGAACTTAACAGATGAGGAGGTTGATGAAATGATCAGGGAAGCAGATATTGATGGTGATGGTCAAGTACACTATGAAGAGTTTGTACAAATGACAGCAAAATGAAGATATTGTACAGAACGTGTTAATTTTTTTTTTCCTTTTTACTTCTATATCCAATGGCAGCAAATGTGTTAAATTTCTTTAGGAAATGATTTGCCTTTCCTTTGTAACTTACCTGTAAAAGGTTTCTCCCTACTGTCAAAAAAGTATACATGTATGGTAATTAGGACTTCATTCCACCATGTTTTCTTCCCTTATCTTACTGCCATTGTCCTAAAATCTTATTTTAGAAAATTGATCGGTAACATGCTGCATGTGGCTTACCCCGGATGTATCTAAGCCCTTCTGCACATCTAAACTTAGATGGAGTTGGTCAAATGAGGGAACATCTGGGTTATGCCTTTTTTTTAGGTAGTTTTCTTTAGGAACTGTCAGCATGTTGTTGTTGAAGTGTGGAGTTGTAACTCTGTCTGGACTATGAACAGTCAACAACATGTACTTAAAAGCTGCACTATTGCAAAATGGGTGTATTATCCAGGTCTTTGTACACTATTTTTTTGTATTGCTGGTCCTGTACCAGAAACATTTTCTTTTATTGTTACTTGTTTTTTAAACTTTGTTTAGCTACTTACGGAAAATATGCTTATGGCACAATTTGCCTCAAATCCATTCCAAGTTGTATATTTGTTTTCCAATAAAAAATTACAATAAAAAAAAGGCATCTAAATTTGATGCATTCTGGAGCGAAAGAAAGGAATCTGAGCTGGCAATTTGATTTTAGGTTTTTCCACATCCCAGACTCATAAGTTTGGCAAGTCACTCAATCTCAGTTGCCTCATATATCGAATGGGGCAAACTAGACGCGAATTGTTGCAAATCTTCAAAAAGATAAACTTTGTAGCAATAAACATAAACAAAAGAGAAAGCACAAGTACGAGACTTAATCAAAGTGATAGTTGGCAGGGTCACCCCTTGAGGGAAGAGGCCGCTGCTCCAGTTCTTTACAGCCACCTCGGCGCCTCACATGCGACCAGGATCCGCTCAATTTGCCTGTCTGGATGGATCAAGTTCCGCTTCCGCAGGCGGATTTCGCTGTGGGCGTGTGCACCCGGCGTCCGACGCAGGCTACAGGCGGTTCTCCCTAGCGCGCATGCTCCTGCGGGGAGGCGGAGACCGGAAGGGAGGGGGCGTGGCGAGGCGCCGCAGACCGCCGGCTCGCTCTCTCAACAGCCGTGCTCGGGAGGCGGGGGCGCGCGCGCGCTCGTTCGCGCGGCCGGCTGCGTACAGTAGTGACGGCCGCGCGGGAGCGGTCACATGACCGTAGCGGCCGCCTGTACAGTAAGAACCCAATATGGCAGCGGCGGTAGCAGTGGCAACGGCAGCAGGAGGACCGGCCGCCCCATAGACCCCCCCGCACACCACCCCCGCCGCTTCCTCTGCTTGGGTGCTCCTCCGGCCTGACTTCCCCTTTCTCCCACCTTTCTCCGCACCGCGGGAAAAGCAGCGCAGGGCAGAGCAGACAGGGAGAGGGCGGCCGGAGCCCGGACACGGGAGCCTCCCAGTCAGTTCAAGACCCGACATGAGGGAAAAGGGACGTAGGAAGAAGGGCAGGACCTGGGCGGAGGCCGCCAAGACGGTAAGGGGGAGGGAGCGAAGGGGAAGGCCGGGAGGATTTCGTTTTCTTGCCGCCCGCCAGTCGCACGGTGAAGGGAGGTGACTGGCCCAGCGACCCGGCTTAGGGGGCACAAAACCGCACGGAGAGGGCGGCGGTTAGTGTCGGGGTCGAGATCCCGGTGGGAATGGAGGCGCCCGGCGGAAGGTGATCGCCGCCGGGCTGCGGCTTCTCCCAGCGTCTGCGACGAGTCCTCTTGGTGTTTTGAGGCTGTCTTTCGGGGTCACGTCGCTCTCACTCCCACTCTGAGGTAGCCCCCTCCCCGGCACCGGGTCTGTTATGCTTGCACTGTAACCGGTTCTCTTCCCTTGTGGGGCTGGAGAGCCCCCATTGGATGCAGATAGGAGAAGGCTTGTGCATGCATCCAGCTCCGGAAAGAAGAGGGGAGCGCTGGAGCTTGGTAGAATTTACCCGCTACAGCAGACGTGCCTCCTGACCCTGGGCCCCCTGCTTATCTGGCTCCCAGTGCCGACGTGAGATCACGAGGCTTTTGTTTTTGTTTGCTGTTGGAGCTGAAAGTGCAGGAGGTGTTTAGAAACGAAGTAACAGGTGGGACTTGTAGAATTTTTTTTTCTGTTTCCGTAGAGACCTACTCTGAGCAAGGCAGCAATGCATGGTGGGACGTGTAGTTTACTCGGCCTTCACTTCTCTCTAGCTAAAGTCATGATGGCCTAACAAAGTTGTAATTAGTGGGTAAATCAGTCTTTTCCTCCTGATTTTGTTATAACGAAATTTAGTGGTAGGTTTAAAAAAATGGAATATTGAGGATTAGTGAGAACTTTCAGTATGTTTTAAGAAAAAAAATTAAAAGCGGTTTTGCATGTAGAGATGAAACGTTAGGAGAAAGTGAAGTTCGTTCCATCGTTGAGGATGCAGCAGAAAAGTAATAGGGCATTAAACAGCAGCATTTCAGTGGTGGGAAGTAAGAGGTGTTCACCTCTTAAATGGTGAATCATGTCAGTAATACTTGGACAACATGGAGAACCATTCTACATAAACCCTTACTATATGTCCTATGATTTATTTTTTAAATGAGATTTTTCTGAATACAAAAGTAATGATCCCTGGGGGGGGGAGAATTTGGAGCATCGTAGACAAGTATAAAGAAGAAAATAAAAAATTGCATATTTCACCCCTCATCTGTCACATATTAACATTTTGGTATATTACCATCTAGTCTTTTTTATTTCTCAAAATCTGGGTCATACTGTTTATTCAGTCCTGTGCATTTGTTTTGTAAACTTTGTGCATGTATTTTGTAAACTTTGTGCAATAGGGGGTTGATGAATCTTCAACTTGTATTTCTGTTTTAGTTGGAAATGTGAAAAAGTGCAGAAATGGTAGTTTTTATTTATTTATTGAAAACACACAGTATATTTTCATGATTGTGACTGTGCTGGTAGTTTCCCTCTAAAAGATTTAAAAATAGAAATAATTTTTTTGATGGTGAAGAGGTTGCTTCTCTACAGAAGGCTATTTTACTTTCTACTTGATAGATACCTCAAGACCTCTTTCTGTTAATAAAAGAAGCATGGTAAATTTTAATTATAGGTAAACAGACTCCAGCTCTAATTATGTTAATTTTAAGTCTCAAGAATCTTAAGAGTCCTTTTTGAATTATGATCTCTTTGGATAAAATAGTCTAATCATTGGGAGATTGTGACAAGAAAAATTAATTTGCATCTGTCGCTTAGCTGTTACTATAATAAATTAGTATATTTGTTCATTTCATGCTCTAGCTAGCTATGTGTAAAATAGTATATATTTTCTTCTTTTTTTTTTAAAGCCAGTCAAATTTATCAGTGTGCGGGGGGTTGTATACCAACTTTAGTGACACTAATATTAAATGTGTTAAATAGTACTTAAAAGATGGAAAGGCTAGTTTGAGTAGAGTTCTGAGTGAGTTCCTGAGGGAACTACTGTATTTGTAGCTTTGGTAGCTTCATATTTTTATTTGATGCTGACAAATATGTAAAACTCCCAGTCTAGGTGAAAATGAATTTTTTTTTTTTTTTAGGGGCAGTCTCCTTCTGTTGCCCAGGCTAGAGTGCAGTGGCATCATCATAACTCACTGTAGCCTCAAACTCCTGGCCTCAAGCAGTCCTCCCCCTTCAGCCTTCCAAAGTGCTAGTATTATAGTCATGAGCCACCATGACTGGCCCTAAGTGAAAATGAATTTTAGAAAGAGAATAGTGATACTAAAACTTTTTTCTAGTAGCTGAAATCTAGAAAACACTCTATTCTTTTTTGGGTTGTTTTATAAACAGTGAGGAGATTAAAATAATCTAAGTGTTCAAAAGTTTTCTACTTGTGGGAGAGATAGAAGTAAAAGTAGGAGGACTAGACAAAGGTACATCTGTAATATTTCAGACTGTAGAATAGAGATCAGAAAATTAGCAATTTGACAAATGAAAGTAACTTTGACCTAAAGTAAGAAATGGTGTCGATATTTACAAGATAAGGAGGACTAGGAAAAGGGGTTGTAAGGCTTAAACTTACTTCTTAGGCATTAAGGTGTCAAGTGTTCTAGGAACAGAGGTTCAGCAAGGAAATAATAAAATTACTGTATTTATGAATACAGGCAGTATCTGCTTTTTTGTTTTTTGAGACAGGGTCTCACTGTATCACCCAGGCTGGTCATGAACTCCTGGGCTCAGGCAGTTCTCCTGCCTCAGCCTCTTGAGCAGCTGGGACTATAGGCATGCATACCATGCTTAGCTATTTTAAAAATTTTTTTACAGTTAGGGTCTCAGTATATTGCCCAGGCTAGTCTTGAACTCCTGGCCTCGATCGATCCTCCTGCCTCAACTTCCCAAGTAGCTGGGATTATAGGTGCAAGCCACTATGCCTGGCTAATATCTGCTTTCATTATGGTAGCTGCATTATGGAGCTATCCTGTTTTTGGAAACACTATTAAAGTAGGGTTATTTTCTTTTCTTTTTGAGACATAGTCTCAACTCTGTTGCCCAGAGTAGTGTCGTGGCATCAGCTTCGGTCACAGCAACCTCAAACTCCTGGGCTCAAGCTATCTTCCTGCCTCAGCCTCCCAAGTAGCTGGGATTACAGGTGCATGCCACCATGCCTGGCTAGTTTTTTCTGTTTTTAATTGCCTGGCTGATTTCTTTCTACTTTTAGTAGAGATGGGGTCTCTTGCTGAGGCTGGTCTTGAACACCTGAGCTCAAGTGATCCTCCTGCCTCAGCCTCCCAGAGTGCTAGGATTACAGGCATGAATCACCACGCTCCGCCAAGAGATGGGGTCTTGTTGTGTTGCCTAGACTGGAGTGCAGGGCTGTTAAAGGCGTGATCATGGCACACAACAGCTTGGAACTCTTGGGCTTAAGCGAACTATAGGTAGGCACGACCACATATAGCTTCATAATTATTATACAATAGTAAAATTATGCCAGAAGGCTGATAAAATGAACTTAAATGTATAGACTGGCTGCAGTAACTAAGGACACTAGAAAGAGAGGTAATGGAGCTGGGATTTAGGTGATCTTGAATGCTCATTCACTATACTGGACTGTCTCCTTATTGACCTTAAATTTGCCCTATCTAAACACACAAGTAATGAAAAGCATTATTCAAGTGTTTAGTTAACAGTTTCACAGTTTTTTTTTTTTTTTAAGCATTATTCAAGTATTTAGTTAAGTTTCACATAGGTTTTCTTTTCTTGTTTTTTTTTGGAGACAAGGTCTAGCTCTGTTGCCCAGGCTAGAGTGCAATGGCATCATCATAGCTCACTGCATCCTCAAACTTCTGGGCTCAAGCCATCCTCCTGCCTCAGCTTCCTGAATAGCCGGGACTACAGGTGCACACCACGAGGCCCAGCTAATTTTTTAAAAAAATTTCTTGTAGGGTTGGGGTCTCACTGTGTTGCCCAGGCTGTTCTTCAACTGGTCTCAAGCGATCTTCCCACCTTTACCTCCGCAAGTGCTGGGATTAATAGGTGTGAGCTACCACACCCAGCCCAGTTTTACATGTTTTAAATTTTAACGTCAGTAGTGATGGTGGTAATGAAATGATTTGGATGAGAGATACGTAGTATAGTGTTTAGTGAAATTGATTGATTGAGACAAGGTTTCCCTGTGTCACCCAGGCTGGATTGTAGTGGTGTGATCATACCTTACTGCAGCCTTGAACTCCTGGGCTCAAGCAATCCTCCTACCTTTGCCTCTGGAGTAGCTGGGACTACACACACACACCATTACCCTTAGCTAATTAATTAATTAATTATTTATTTATTTTTATAGAAATGGGGTCTTGCCATGTTGTCCATGCTGGTCTTGAATTCCTAGCTCAAGTGAGCCTTCGGCCTTGGCCTCCCAAAGTGCTAGGTGTGAGCCACTGCACCTGGCCAATGAAATTTAAATTGAAAAACTTGTAATAAGTCAGAGATACTGAGAACCATTATGTTGATTTTAGAACTGTGTTTAAAGTTAGGCTCATTAAACAAAAAATATTTGATGACACCCTGAGGATTTTAGCAGTTTTTGCAAAGCAGAACCTTAAAATAGCAAAATCTTTTTTTTGTTTTGTTTTGTTTTGTTTTCTTTTTGACTTTTCCCTCCTTGCCATAACTAGGGAAGCATTAAAAGACAAAATGTCCTAAAAATACAAGAGAGTGTGCATGTGTGTGATTGCAGGTGGAAGGAACAGAGGGGCAAACCTTAGAGATTGTATACTAGAGGGACCTGTGGGTAACTTTGGAAGTGAAATGGTTAAAATATGAGAAATCATTAAAATATGGGTGTTAGAAGTGAGGAGTGCAGTCTGTAGTGTGGATCTTTGGGATATGATTTGTAGATTGAAGGAAAAGTTTTTATTTTAATTCTAGATAGACATCATTGATTAATATTATTTTGAATGTAGGTAGGATTTTAATTTTTGTCATTTACCTTAAGTTACTTAACTTCAGGGAATAAGGTGAAAGATGGAAAATTTCTATTAAGGGTATAACACTGTTTGGTTAATTACTTTGATGTAGGAAGGGTAGAAAATGGAAAGTTATTGGAAAATATAAAAATATAATAATTAGAAAAATGTTTAGAAAACGTTTTAAATGCACTTTAGAAAGATTTGTTAGCTTAGAAAAATTTTCAGTACTCTTAGCTTTTACTATAAGTAATGTTTTTTCTTAAAAAAGGAGGAGTATGGTCAGCCCTGGTTATGTCTGTTTGGATATATTGACAGGGGCAGAGTCCTTTTAAGTCTATGTTGGTATTATATTTGTAGTTGTATTAGAATCTCCACAAGAGAGTGTGCAGCGTGAAAAACATTCAGCAAACTATTATTTTTATAATATAAACTATAGAAAGTAAAACTGTACAAAATCTTCCTTTGCTTGTGGAATACATAAAAATTAGAGTGAGTAAGCATTGTAAGCAGCATGGGCAAAAAATTGAAAAACTGCTCTGATGCATAATTTTTCAAAACAATAACTACATATTTACATTTATGAAATTACATTCTTGGGTCTCTTTGTCCTAGGTGACTTGATGTAACACTCTGCTTGACTGATCTTTCTTCTTCCATGTTATTGAAGTGAAGTTTCCCTGCATTTTGCTTCTTGAATTTTGTGTTATTAAGTTCATAATCTTTTCATCCTGTTTTTATGCCCCTGTCCTGAAAGCCCACAAACCTCCTAGTTGATGAAGGAAAAAATTAAAAGCAAAATCTTTCTTGGACATATAAATTAAAAATTTCTGTGAAGTTGCTGCTGCTGCATCTCTCCTAAAGACATGTATTCTGTCTACTCTTGAGAGGCTGTGTAATTTTGCTGTGGGTGAAAGGACATTATTTTTTCACTACAAAAGCTGTCTGGAAGGAGGTTAGTGTGTGGAATATGTAACTATAGGGAACTGATCAGTAACAATGTTTGTTAAAACCTGCTATCTTTGTCCTGTTTGCCAAAGAACTCTGAATGCCCCTCTATTTCTGTATTCCTTCCTTCCGAATGTCATAGAGGTCATCCTCATAGTTTGTGGTGCTGTACAATTTAGCATTTTTAGTACAGTGTGATTTATTATGTTTTTAGTGTTGTTAAAAGGTTCTTGAATGTACTAAATTTTAGGACCCTGTAAGTATGACTTAGAAACAGATATTTAATGGTATTACTTCAAATTGCTTTCTATTTGTTATGTAGGCTCATTATTTTTAAAAAATGGCAAGAACAAACAGAGTTAATCTTGGGTGAGTTACTATACTGTTTAAATCAAGGATTAAGTGAAAGTCTGCATACTGTAATATTGAAAATATTTAGTTACCATGCTGAAATTAAGTGTGGTTGATAGTTTGTTAAATACAGCTTTCTGGACTTTTTACCGTGTATATACAAAGAGATACAGCCATATATATTTTACATAAAGTTCTGTAACTTTATTTTATCAATATCATGGATGTCTTTTCATGTCATGACTTACGTATCTGCTTCATTCTTTTTAATGGCTTCTTGGTATTCCATTGTTTTTGGGTGTACCATCATTTAAAAAATCAGTCCCCAATTACTTGACGTATAGATTAGTTTTTTTCCTTTTGTAACAAATGCTTCAAGTACATACATCTGGGTGTGTATGTGTGTATGCAGATACATTGTGTGTGTGTGTGTGTGTGTGTGTGTGCGCGCACGCACATATGTGCATTTGTGTGAATGGAATTGTTAGGGTAAAGAGTATGTAAGCTGGGCACAAATGGGAGCCACCTGTAGCCCAAGCTACTGAGGCTGAAGCAGGAGGAGGGAGGATCACTTGAGCCCAGGAGTTAGAGGAGGTGGTGTGCCATGATTGTGCCTGTAAATAGCCACTGCATTCCAGCCTGGGCAAGGTTTTTCTTTTAAAAAAAGTATATAAACTTGAACTTATGATATGTCCTTACAAATTTTTAAAACTTTGTGCCAATTTATTCCCTTCCAAAAATTTGAAGTTTCCAATTTTTTCCTACTTTTCTCTGTAATCCAAGGAACATATCAATCTTTAGTCTTTGCCATTTTGATATTAATATATTAGCGAAGCATTTCTTTGATTATTTTGTTCAATAGAACTTGATCAACATGTTTTGTCTGTGCAGTCCATTGTGGTAACCACTACTCATATATGAACATTGAGTACCTAAAATATGGCTTTGTGACCAGGGAACTGAATTTTAAATTTTATTTAATGTTAATTACTTTGAATTTATGTATTTATTTATTGAGATAGAGTTTTGCTTTGTTGCCTAGGCTAGAGTGCCATGGCATCAGCCCAGCTCACAGCAACCTCAAACTCCTGGGCTCAAGTGATCCTCCTGCCTCATCCTCCCAAGTAGCTGGGACTAGAGGCGAATGCCACCATACCTGGCTAATTTTTTTCTATTTTTACTAAAGACGGGGTGGTCTCGCTCGTGCTCAGGCTGGTCCTGAACTCTTGACCTCAAGTCATCCTGCCCCCTCGGCCTCCCAAAGTGCTAGGATTACAGGCATGAGCCATGGCACATGGCCGTACTTTGAGTTTAAAAAGCCACATTTGGCTAGTGGCTACCATTATTGGACAGTACAGATGTAAAGTAACTTCCTGTGCTTATTGACTATTTGTAATTTTTTCAGTAAACTTGTCTGTTTAGATATTTTGCCCCTTTTTTCCTTGCTTCTTGGTCTTTTTCATACTAATATTTGAGAGTGCTTTGCAGATAAAGGAGATTAGCCCTTTGTCATGTGTGTTGTAGATCTGTTCCCCAGTTTTGTCTTTTGACTTGTTTTATGGAGGTTTTTTTCCCTACCCAGACATTTTTTAATGTTAATATTAATGTAAACAAATGTATCAGTATTTACCTTTTATTCTTTCCAGGTTTTGGGTCCTGTTATGAAAGGTTTTCCACACTCAAAGATTGTAAATTAAGTGCTTTTAAATAATGGTGGCCCTGAAGGCATATCTTCCCTAAATAAAATAACATTTTTTATTGTGGACAAGTAGGAGGAAATTCTGTTGATATACCCATAAGACTGTGCTTCTTTTTTTTTTTTTTTTTTTGAGACAGAGTCTCGCTCTGTTGCCCGGGCTAGAGTGAGTGCCATGGCATCAGCCTAGCTCACAGCAACCTCAAACTCCTGGGCTCAAGCGATCCTTCTGCCTCAGCCTCCCAAGTAGCTAGGACTACAGGCGTGTGCCACCATGTCCGACTAATTTTTCTATATATATTTTAGCTGTCCATATAATTTCTTTCTATTTTTAGTAGAGACGGGGTCTCGCTCTTGCTCAGGCTGGTCTCGAACTCCTGAGTTCAAACAATCCGCCCGCCTCGGCAAGACTGTGCTTCTTAAAGGCAGAAGCTTTCTTTTAAAAATTTCTGCCTGCAGAGCTTAACTCAGTTTCTTGCATAGGAGTGCCAAACCTTTTTATTTTTTTGTACCTATCTTTTTTTTTTGAGACAGAGTCTCGCTTTGCCTGGGCTAGAGTGAGTGCCGTGGTGTCAGCCTAGCTCACAGCAACCTCAAACTCCTGGGCTTAAGCAATCCTTCTGCCTCAGCCTCCCGAGTAGCTGGGACAACAGGCATGTGCCACCATGCCCGGCTAATTTTTTCTATATATATATTTTAGTTGGCCAGATAATTTCTTTCTATTTTTGGTAGAGACGGGGTCTCGCTCTTGCTCAGGCTGGTCTCAAACTCCTGACCTCGAGTGATCCACCCGCCTCGGCCTCCCAGAGTGCTAGGATTACAGGCATGAGCCACCGCACCCGGCCTGTACCTATCTTAAATTGGAGATAAAAGAGAAGACATTGTTCTCACTTTAAAGAGAGCATAATTTAATAAAGCTAGTCAACTGTAT
>JAQIFY010004033.1:0-12082 GCA_028533085.1 Varecia variegata
GGGAGAGGGGAGAGGAACAACAAACACGACAAGTAAGCAGAATAGATAATATGTTCATGATAAGTGTTAAAGGGGCTGAATTTTAGACAGGTTGATGAAGAACGGCCTCACTGAGAAGGAGACCTAAAGTTTTCAATGCCTCACTCCCAGCTGATGACTTTGCTTTCACTTTTCTTGAGAAATTGAAGCAATCAGAAGAGAGCCCCACATGCTCCCACCACTACATCTCCCATCCATCAACATTGGTGTCATATACTCTGCTTTTCCTCCTGTGGATTTGAAAGAACTCTCCACTCTCTTAGGCAAATCCAACCCCTTCACTCATACACCAGATATCCCTTCTTGCTTACTCAAGAACATTACTTCAGTGACTATCCTCTTTCTTTCCTGTGGCATCAATTTTCTCTTGCTCCCTGACATATAAACATCTCTTATCCTGAAAGTCCTTAGAGTCCACTTCTGCCTCCAGCAGCCACCCCATTTCTCTCCTTCCTTTTAGAGCAAAACTCCTCTCCTTGCCTGTACTCTTACTGTCAATGACTGTCCTCCACTTCTCTCTAGAGCCCATTCAAACCTGGTT
This sequence comes from Varecia variegata, assembly GCA_028533085.1. Lineage (NCBI taxonomy): Eukaryota > Metazoa > Chordata > Mammalia > Primates > Lemuridae > Varecia > Varecia variegata. Next base: position 581 of record JAQIFY010004033.1, read on the forward strand.
TTTGCCTGCACCACTTTATTGAAACTGAAATGTCACCAACAATATTCATGTTGTTAAATATAATGGTTAGTTCCCAAGCCTCCTCTTACTTCCCCTTCACCTATTTTTAGAGGCCAACAGTCCGCCTCCTTGAAACACTTTTCTCACTTGGCTTCCAGGACACCACACTAGCCTGGATTTCTCTCTGCCTTTCTGGAAGCTCCTTTCCATTCAGTCTCCTCTGTTTTCTATTCATCTGCCCATCCTCTAAACATTGGAAGATCCCAGGTCTCAGTCTTCGAAGCTCTCCTTTTTTCTACTCACACTCATCAATACTTCCTTGTGATTTCATCCAACTAGTGGTTTTGACTAGTATCCTGAAGTCTTCCAAGAGGATATCTCCACTCAAATTAGATTCCTGAATCCAACTACCTACTCAACATCTCCACCCAGATGCACAATAGACATCTCTAGTTTAGCATGTCAATATCAGAGCTCCCTCACCCATCCCCAAATGTGTCCATTAAAGTTTTTATCTCCCCAAGTACAAGCCTGCTCCAGGATTGAGCAGGACAGGGAGGAGGAGAGGGAAGGTGGCAAGAAAGATCTTCCTTGACCAATCTGTGTCTCTTACTCTGTATTCCAGAAATTTGGTATAACATTTCATGATAAATTTTCAAAAAGATAATTATTAGAGGGTGAAGAATGAGAAACAGAGGAACCAGCCAAGAGGTTATTTCCATAATTCATGTGAGAGATAATAGTGGCCCAAACTAAGGAATAATCAGTAGGAACAGAAAAGAAGTAGGCAGGATGATGAGGTTTTCAGACAGTAAATTAGCTGGGACCTGGTGATTAATTAGATGTAAAGAATAAAGGAGTGGGAAAAGTCAGGAAGATTTCAGATTCTGACTGAAAAGTCTGGGAGGACGGTGACCTTGAGATAGGGGATATATAGAAAACATATAATTTTGGAGAAAAGGGAATAAGAGGTTCAATTTTGGTTATATTGCAAGCTCACATCTATTGATATCAAGAAGGAACTGGAGAAAATGTTCATATTATTTAAATATAGATGATATTGTTTTTAAATGTGAGAGTATGTAGTTATAAGGAAATTAGTTTGCACAATAATATGACTGAAAGGCCTGACTTTGCATTGAACCAAAATTGCAAAGGACCATTTAATATAGAATGCTTCTGTTTTCCACTTCCGATGGAACAAACTCTTGAAACAAAAACAACACGTGCCATTCTCACAACGTTGTCTTTATACAGCTGAGGGAAAAGGAAGTGAGCTGGTTGGTATAATATTGTTATGAAACTGAAGATGTGTATTTGCCCATAGTTATAACCTTTGAACACCTATATGAGGTTTCACGCCCTTCTGTAATCCAAACCTTTGCCTAAATCTGACACTTTCTCCTTACAAATCCCACCCACTCCAATTTCATCTCTCACAACTGACTTCCAAAGAAAACAGTATACATTTAGGGCATTCAGTGAGTAACAACAAAAGTAATAACCCATGTGTCTTCCTGACAATAGCAGTTTTGGGAGCTTTAGGACCAGTGAAACCACAGGGAAGCAGAGCTGGAGACAGTTTTGCATCATGAATCATTACCAAAATTGTGAGCTAAATTCTGACTCCAAAATCTTTATTATTGTAATGTTTTCAGATGACAGGTGGGGCATAAAACTTCTGGCTGAAGACAACTCAAGTTTGCAGTTACAAATTGTGCAAATTTGATATGGACCTCACTGAAAGAGGTTATGTGTGGAACCCCACTAAGTTATTATTACAGTGACTTTTTCTGGCAGTAGACTCACTTTTTGATTTGAATTTAGAAGCATATGGAGACCTCTATAGGGAGTCCTCTCCACACAAAAATTTCCTGAAATTTGATTAGCTTAAATTTACTGAAAGTTTAGCTTTTCGTTTCATGGTAAACAACAGCAGCATCAAAACCCTCTACAATTCGCCTTCAGCTTATATGTCCAGTCTCAATATTTCACTTACCTTTCTCAAATACACACTTCAACCAAAGGTTTCTACTAACTGTGCTCTGACCTTAGACTGCATTTTTCTCACCCTTCTCTCCTCTCCTGAGACCTTTGAGGTCCAGCTCAATGTCCAGACTCTTCTTCTGTAAAACCTTTCTTGGCGTCCGTAGCTTAAAGTGATTCTTGCTCCTTCTGAATTCTACAGAAAATAGGGTAAATATGGGAAAGTTTTGTAAACAGTAAAATGTTTAACAAATGTTTGAGATATTATAACACTTAGTATCTCATAATTTGATTGGAATTTTTTCTATTTATGAACTTTTATTCACTTTGTGTTTTGGGGGACCCCAAGACTATCCTCAGGCTCAATGATTTACTAGAAGAACTCACAGAACCCAGAAAAGCTGTTAGAGTCATGGTTGGAGTTTTTTGCAGTGAAAGGATGCAGATTAAAATTAGCAAAAGCAAAATACACATAGGAGGGAGTCCAGGAGAAACCAGGTGTGAGCTCTAGTTATTCTTTACCAGTGGAGTGGTACAGACAGTGCTTCATTCTCCCGGCAACAATATATGATAATATGTACAATGTATTGCCAAACAGAGCAGCTCACTAGAGCCTTGGTGGCCAGGGTTTGTTTGGGGGGTCAGTCATGTAGTCATGGAGCACCTGCATGACTGACCGTCAATATTTAGTCTCCAACCCTCCCCCTCCCCCAGAGCTCAAACTGATACAGCATGGCTCAGGGTCCCAGGAGAACCAAAACACCTTCATCACAACTCTCAGTGTTAGCATAAACTATCTGCTGTGGTCCAAGGTCTCATGTCTACAAAGACAAGCTTATCAGGCAGGATATTCCAAGATCTCAGAGGTTATCTTCCAGGAACAAGTCAAGGGCCTGTCCTTTCTTTGGAATGTGCAGGGTTTGAGCACCACAAGCCTGCGGAGTTAACCCTTTAATGAATACCTTTTTGGTGATATTTAACTGACCAACCATATTTTATGATTTTTTAGTATCAGTGTAGAGCAAAGTCCACATCTTCTCCTTTATTTTTAGTTATTATACAATAAATATGTAAATTTTTACATCATTATATATCGTCTATTCATTATACCTTATATATCAAATATATTGTTCAGCTTTTGTTAAATTTTTTCTCTGTAGAATAACATAGAGAATATCAATTCTTGGCCAAATTCTCATCTTTATTACAATGATATATTTCCACAGATACTTCATCTATGATTGTACAGCTAGAACTATAGAGTGACATTTTTCAAGAGAAAGTGGGTATATAAAATAGATACAGTGCCTATTTGCATTGCAAAAACAGGAGAAATAAATTTGAAACTCGGGCTGCTTCTGTGAGCCCTGATGAGTCCCCCATCTATCTTAAATAATGGGCTTATTATGTTGAATATTGAATATATGTTTTGTTATTTGTGTCAAGTGGAAATATCTTTAAAAAAAACCCTCACGCCCCTATAAGAAGCCATAGGTAATATTTTTAAAGTAAGGAAACAAACCAGAATGAGTAGTTTTATAGATACAAATATACTTTAGCTAAAAATGCTATTATTGAAAACTTATCAAACCAGCTTCAAAGCTAAAGAGTGTCTGAGGTGAGAAGACAACTAGCATCATGATAAGAGCGTCGAACAGGGTGTCAGACCTCCTGCTATGGCAGGGACAAGGCTGTGTGTGTTCACCACATCTGTAGGAAGACCGCATTCTCCCAACCATCCTGATAGGCTGAGGTCATTTGATTAATTCTCTCCAGTGGAATCTGATGTGTCACTTCTAATCTGAGGCAGTTAAAAGCTAGTGGAGGATACATAGGGTAGGACTGTCTGACCCCTACTAGACTTTATTAAAAAAAAAACAAAAACAAAACCTTTGTTGTATTAAAGCCATGAAATCTCAGGGTATTTGTTACTGCAGCCTAGCTTATCGTAGCCTGACTTATTGTACCTGGGTCATAGTTCCAACTCTGTAGTTAGCAGTCTAACCAAAGGCAAGATACTTCAGCTCTTTAGCCTTGATTTTACAGAAGTAAATAATGCATGGTTTAGACTACTTTTCTGTAAGATTCCTCTTAACTATAAATGCTCATGCAATTGGTTAAGAGCAGGAGCCCTGTAGGTTCAATTCCAAGATATGTCACTTACTGTCTGGGATGTTAGCTTCAGTTTTCCTTATCTATAAAATGAGAATATTAATGCCTAATACAGAGCATTGTTTTTTAAATCACACACACAAAATTTTTTGCCTGGCATATAAAAGTAGTTCTTAAAGTCAAAATTAACAATTACATCTATGACATATGCATGTTGTTAAAAGAAGTTCACAAATCAACTATGTATTTTATTTTTTAAACATCCTCGACTCAACAATGGCATTTCTAATTGAAGTAAGTGCCTACTTATATCCCTCATTCTTAAACTTTTTCCTGACAAAGAGAAGGTAACAAAGTTGGCCTCTCCATTATTGTGCAGCAGTCATGATTGTGACACTAAAGCATAATAAAATGTAGTTCAACATAGTTCATGAAACTCTCAGAGGATGAAGCAAAAAGCAAAGAATGCTCTTCAAGGGTGCTCCATAGTGTCAGCACTGGCTTTGATGGAAAGTGGAGTAACAAAAGTGCTGCTACCAACAGTGAGACTTAGAGTCATTTTGAATTTCCTTGAATCTATATCTAAAAATGCCTGTTTTCTATCTGAAGAGGATGTTAGTTGTATCTTTGAGGCAAATATGTAAATATTTATATACAAATTGTATATTATATTAATAACTGCTTAAAAAAAAATTTAAGGCCGGGTGCGGTGGCTCACGCCTGTAATCCTAGCACTCTGGGAGGCCGAGGTGGGATGACTGCTCAAGGTCAGGAGTTTGAGACCAGCCTGAGCAAGAGCAAGACCCTGTCTCTACTAAAAATAGAAAGAAATGATCTGGACAGCTAAAAATATATATGTAGAAAAAAAAATTAGCCGGGCATGGTGGAGCATGCCTGTAGTCCCAGCTACTCGGGAGGCTGAGGCAGAAGGATTGCTTAAGCCCGGGAGTTTGAGGTTGCTATGAGCTTGACGCCACGGCACTCTAGCCTGGCAACAGAGAGAGAGTCTGTCTCAAAAAAAAAAAAAAAAAAAAAAAAAAATAAAAAAAAAAGATTTAAATGCTGAACAGATAGTGTGCAAGATATTCTGTGGCCTACTGGGCATTGTTGCCAGGCTCTTTCTACATTGCCTCTGCATCACAAATAAGAAGTCAGAACTATGTTCCCCAGAATCCTGAGCAATCTGAGTCAGGTTCTGATGATGAGAAGCACTGCAGCTGGATTTGGAAGGTGGAAGAGAAGCACCAGTAGTCTCTGGTGACATATGAGCAATGCAGGAGGCTAGCAGAGGCCTCTAGAGTAGACAAATTCCTGAGAATCACCCACTTTGTCACCCCTGTTGGAATACTTAAAGTAACAAGTGTTTTCCAAATTGAAAGCTGACTAATACAGACAGTATTTATAATATTTGGGAAGAACTTAAGATTTTCTTGGAACTACTTACAACAATAGATTAGGAAAAAAAAATTAAAGCCTATTTAAAGATTAGAAAATTTTCAAACCTTTCTCTTAAAATCTATTTCAAACTGTAGTCAAGAGCTTTTATTTGATTGTAGCTTAATTCCCTTTTAATTGTATATAATGTTCTTTCTTTACCTTCCCTTCTATTTAAGCCTAGTGTTATTTTTGAACTATTATACAGTCTCTTAAAATGAAGCTAGAAATAATGAATAACCATCAATAGAATATTATCTTTTATAAATTGTATTTGGCCTGTTTTACAGACTCTCAAAAATGCTTTAGCAGAGATGGAATGCCACAGAGACTAATTTTTCAAATATTTTACCAAGATTCCTTAGATTTGCAAATTAAATCAAGAAACATGTATTGAGTACCTACATCATTTGTGTACTCTAGAAACTTAAAATTCAGTTAACAAGACAAACAAAAGCAAGGAAATGTAGAAAACAATAAAATAGATTTAAATAATACTCTAAGACAACAGCAGATAAAATGTTGCAAGGTAATGGATGATTCATTGCTCTCACATTATTTGCCAAAAGACTCACAGAGGCTTTAGGGTCCTTCTGTGCAATTCCTCTGCCTTGATATTATCAGCTCTAAATATCTCACAGCCCATTTTTTAAAAGTTCTGCTCAATATTTTGGTACAGGATACCAAAGCCTATCATGCTGGAAGATGCAAAGTTAGGCACGCTTATAGCAATAAGTGTTAGTTAAGGATATAATCAACTTTTGCTTGCCTAACTTCCCACCCTTTCTGTACCTCTTCCATGACTATTCTGTACATATCCATGAAGGGATATTGCAGGATCTCTAGCTCTTGTGCAGTTGTTAGTTATACACCAAGAATGAACAAGAAAGAAACCTCGATTATAAACATAGAAGGGGTAAATCTGATTACATTAGTTTAGGTATTAAATAGTTCATGAGAAACCACAATCAAGGAACCATAATTACTCTAAAACATAATTCCAGCTGGTGTTAGATGTTACTCGGAGAGGTCTCCTGGCTTGACAATGGGCCCTATATTAAGTCAAGCCTTTTCAAGACAGAGAAACCACCTACCTATTAATATCTTCTCTTATAGTTAGTTCTTCTTTTACCTTTAATGCTTCCATTTTGGATGATGGCTGATTAAGCTGTGAATTTATGGTCAGACCTTCACCCATTAGTGGACTGCAGAAGTCACTCTCATTATATCACAGGCTGAGGCAAAGGGTTAAATTAAGAGGAGGAAAACAGAGTGCCATAAAACCCACTCCAGTTACTCCTACTCACCTGACCTCTCTTTTTCCAGATACTCAAAGCACTTTTTATCTGTTATGTGTCTAGTTATTTCTTTTAAACTTTAAAGATGCAAAATATGTTTATTCACTAATTGAATATGAGACAAACACAAAAATCCCTTGAGATTTCCCCAGTTCTGTATTCCCACTTTCTAGTCCTACCCTTAAGTCAAGGTTCAAAAGTAATCCAGATTTCAGGAAGGAGGGAATTTGACTCAATTCCAACCCTCTGAGTCTTGCCATCTGGGAAATAAATAGTTAAATAGAAGGTTTGCAGTTCATTCTCTCCTATTGAGAGGGAACACCTCCAGGAAAGGAAAAAAGATGATTGGTCAAATACCCTTATAAACAAGCTAAAGGATAATATCTCTTAGCAAGCAAACTAATGGTATTTGCTAGCAGCAGAGTCCTCATCTACTGCGGGATATACCTGCTTTGAGATTGTGGTAAACACACCTGAAATCTATGGCTTTATAGACATGGTTTCCTAGAAAATGTCATGTAAAGTATGTAACTATCTGAGTATAAAAGGGAGGTGTTTCATGACCGAAACAGTTCTGTGTAAGTTAATTAACTGCACTTCTCATTAGAGACCTCATATGTTAATCTGGTCCTGGGGCACATCCTGATATAGCAACGAAAGGATGCAATAAGGTTCACAAATAGTCCAGATTTCTTCCAGCTTCACCTATGTCTCATGATTATTTATATCCCTGAAATCATTAATAAAAATTGTTCCTAGGCAAAATATGATTCCTGTGAGTCTGATTTGATAATCCAATTCTTTATGTTACCTCACCATCCAATCATATTTATCACTTCTCTAACTTTGGGTCAGCCCTTAAACAAAGTATCCTACTTAATTCTCAGGACTCAGTCCCTGCTCTATATTCCCAGTTCTGGAACTAGCTCTTCTCTGTTTTCTATAGCCTGAAACCACCTCTTGAAAAACTTGTTGAGGATCTCAGACTTTGTAGGACTAAGGTCCTACATGTGTCATGCCAGTCTTCACCAGGGGCCCAGCACAATGACTGTCACCTGTGTCTGCAGAAGATCTGACTGGTTTGACTCACATGCTGGATCTAAGAATAGCACCCACTCCTGGAGTTTGTGGGCTCTGCCCCTCTTTTACATCCTATGTTTAACCCGCATTGGATCCCTTGTACATGGAATGCTCCGGAGGACTCTGTCAAAATTGTGACACTATGTTCTTCTGTTTATTCAGCAGCAGTGTCTGGCTTTCTTCCCACCTCACTGTTCAGGACAATTCCAGGTTCATCCCTTCTTAATCTGCTCCTGCAATGCCATAATATATAACAGGGACTATATCTAACTGTTAATCTATATCCCACCTCATACTCAATAATTATCTGTGGCTAGATAAAGAACCCACATAATGACTATAAGTGACTTAGACTTGCTATGCATCAAGCATAGTGTGAGGAACATTACTGTATATAATTTTAAATCCTCAAAAAAAATCCTGAAAATGGACTATTATTTTAGTGATGAAGAAAATGAGACTTAAAAGCATCAGCTTTCCAGCCTGAGTAAGAGCGAGACCTCATCTCTACTAAAAATAGAAAAAGTTAGCCAGGTGTGGTGGTGCATGCCTGTAGTTCCAGCTACTTGGTGGGCTGAGGCAGGAGGATTGCTTGAGCCCAGGAGTTTGAGGTTGCTGTGAGCTAGGCTGATGCCACTGCATTCTAGCCCACACAAAAAAGTGAGACTCTGTCTCAAAAAACAAACAAACAAAAATAAAATGAAAAAACAAAAACCCATTAGTTTTATTCAAGGCTTTCCTGTTAGTAGAGCTGAGGTGCAGAGGCAGGCCTTTCTGGGTTCAAGGCCCATACTTGCCCATGACACCACAGTGCTTCCTTTTGCATTCTTCTTTCCTTTATTATTCTCCAGTTTTCTCCAGGAGTGTAGGTGAAGAAAAGGAAATTTATCAACTGTGTGTTAATAATGGAACAGAAACAAGCAATTATTTGATTTAGGGTATGAAGAAAGAGGGTGTAGTGCTCCTAGAACCTAGCAGCAACAGAGGACGGAAAAGCATGTGACAGAACTCACTTTGTATTGATTTCTTTCATTCTTAATTTAAATTCCTTTTGAAGAAGTTCTCGCCATTATTCAAACTGTTTTGTTTCATCTTTTTTTGTTTTCTAACACATGAAAAACTTTAAGTATCACAGGCCACATGGTTTTCATTTGGAGGGTCCAAATTAGATGTCACAAAGCTCTAGACTCCCCTTAAAAATTATTTACACCACAATCCTGTCAGTAATGGATTTTTGCACTCATATACAGAAGCTAATTCAGAGGCTCCTCAAGTGAGAAGTTTTATTTTTATATTTAACTACTGAAGAGAAAGAAAACTGGGCAGGAATATCTTTTAAAATGAACATGGAAATGTACTGATCATTAGTCAAGCAAGAACATTGACCTTTTAAGGCAGATAAATGTAGAAACACATCTGCCCAAAACCTGTTGGGTCTTGAGCAACCTCAAAAGATTCCTTTTGTCATTAGACAATATGTTTATGCACTAGATCTTAATCACTGAATGATCTCTATATTTCAGTGCCCAGGAAATATGCAGTAGGTGCTTAACTAATGTTTCTTAACAAATGTTTGTCAAATAAACTTAAAACAATGTCTTCTGCCAATGGAAGAGGAAAGGAAAAGGGTGGAACAGTCAGAGCAGGAAGGAAGGTTACAAATGAACTCTTACAACTTCTCCTTTTTCAAAGTTTCTGTAACAACTGTTAGATACAATTCATTTAGTCAATAAACATTTGTTGAATGCCTACTATGTGGTGAGAGGACAATAAGAAGTGATAAGACAGACAGTGATCTCTGTCCTTTCGCAACTGGCATACCAGGGGGAGACAGCAAACTACAACAAAGATTAAAAATGAAAAGTTCTGTACAGGAAAAGCAAAGGATGCTATGAGACCATCTAATAGACAGAACTAACTTAACATAGTTTGGGAAGACAGCATTAGGCAGTGACATTTAAGGTGAACAAAGAGCAGGAATTATCCAGACTTCAAAAATTGGTAGCAAGCCTGAAGGAGGATTAAACAAACAAACAAACAAAGTCCAATTTATCTGAGTAACTTTTGTGAACAGTAGTTTCATTATATATCCTTAATCTAAAGAAAATAAAAATTGAAACAGTTATTGAGCTCTTCTTAGTAAGTTTGTTTTTTGTAGCGGTATAGCAACTCTGAAACTTTTTGTATATTGTAGAACTGTCTAAGCAACTAAGTACCGATGTTGTTAGGAACCAGGTTTCTCACTATAGAGCGGTGATACAAATGGAATACAGTCAGTAAAGAATCCTGGAAACTTTGGTTTAGAATGGGAAATCTCAGTATAAATTTTTTGTGTGTGAATGTGTTCTAACTTTCCATGCTAAAAGGAAACAATAAAATCCATTAGCAAGGAGCCAACTAGCACCTAAATCTTTATTTCTAACTACCATTCCACACTGAAAGGATCCAGAGTTCCTTGGAAAATAAGGAGTGCTCAAAAATATGGAACATAACAAAGGGACCCAGAAGCCACCTTAAACAAGCCCCTCTGACTACATTTGGAGCAATGTAAGCATCAAAATAAATAGATAGTAACCCACTGAATAAAAATATGAATCCATGACCGCATACTGACAATATATGTAGATCAATAGGTAGACGATGATAGATCAATAGATGAGAAGGAAAAGCAGTTCCTTACAACAGATGCTAGCAAATAAATATAGAGGGGTTAGAAATATATGGGGTTAGAAAATAATCATTTTTACATTCATAATATATGTAGAAAGTTGATGCAGGCAAAATTAACTAGTGGCTGCAAAATGTAAAGCCTGTGAAGGTGCGGGCTACTAAAAAAGAGAATTGCACAAGATCTTGCACCTGGTAAAATGTTAATACATACATTTGTAGAATTTAAACTTATCTGTCAAAAGCTTCTGCAATGTCTTTGGTTTCCTTCCACGGACTGACACAGGAGGAGTGTGCCTATCTTCACATGCCATGCTTCATGCAGACCCACTTGCCAAGTACTGAGTGTGACCGTTTGCTCTGTTATGCAATATAGGCACAGAACCTATGCCTGCAAGCTTTGCAAGGGCTTTCACAGACACTGGAGACATGAAAAATATATAAAAATTAGTTTCAAAATAGGAAAAGGCCCAAAGTCTAAAGTGATAAATATTTAATTAAATATTTAAATAAATTTGAATAAATTATAACATGTCAACCTCATTCTTAGTATTCACAGACATTGCCTTTTAATAACACATAAATTCAAAAGTTGCTGCTTAAATAACACAGAAAATCAGAAGTTGAAGGAATAATTTGTAAGGGTGAAATGAGGGATAACCTTTCTAACAGTGAAGAGCACCTGCGACAATTGCTGATGGAATGCCATAGTCCCCACCACATATAAATCTTCCTCTTTTATTCCTTCTTTCTTCTCTTTTTCTTGGATGTGTACATTCTCATTTCATTTTTCTTTCTTTTTAACCTCAGTTTTCCAACTATCTGAAAATCATATGCTATGTATTTTTTATACTCCTTTAGATTTGGATTTTTAAAATTTGTAATTGTCTTTTTATGCATAGGATATCATTCTGTTAATTCCATA
>JAQIFY010004034.1:0-12082 GCA_028533085.1 Varecia variegata
ATCTCTTTTCGAATTCATCCTGTCTTTATTGCAACACTTTCAGCTTGGGCATTGCATGTCCCCCATACTGAGGACAATGCGAATGCAAGACACCGCACCCTCCAGCCAGGCAAGCTGCCTTTCCTCGTCAGCAGTTACCCACTCCCAGGAGCGGACTTGGATGTCTCAGTGTCTCTTCTCACAGAATAGTCCTTTCTGGACAGGCTGTTTAATGACGCATCAAGTCAGTCCCAGCCCTCGCCGTGCTCTCTGTGGATGCCAGTGTGAACACTGACCCGTGTGAACACTGACCCGTGTGAACACTGATCGGTCAGGCAGAGGCACCGCCCACTTCAAGTAAATATTTATACAAAAGGCAGATGTCAGGGAAAATCACTCCTTACCCTGCACATAAACATATTTTGTTTTGCTTATTTACTTGTTTACCTGCTTTTTAAAAAGAGTATAAATGTATTAGATTTCCCTTCATCTATAGACATTACTAATCAGAGTGATAAATGTGGCCCCAAGAGATTATCTGGTTCAGTCATCTGTGGGTAGGAAAATGTTAAGGAATTGTTTATTGTTATTATTATTTTTTATTTCAGCATATTACAGGGGTACCAATGTTTAGGTTACGTATATTGCCCTTGCCTGGCTCGAGTCAGAGCTTCAAGCGTGTCCATCCCCCAGACGGTGCACATTGCACCCATTAGGTGTGTATATACCATCCCCACCTGCCCAACACCCGCTGAATGTTACTACTATATGTGCACAGAAGTATTGATCAATCAATACCGATTAACTATTACTGTTATCATTAAGCCAACGCTCACACCCTTGTTTGAAGAATAGCCAGTAGAAAAAAAAAAACATCTCCATTTCACACGTGGAGAAAGGTAGGTAAAGGAGTTTCAGCAACTTCCCTGCGGCATGTGACTGCTGGAAACAGGACTAGCTGATAAAACCTCAATGTGATTTGCTTGAATTGACAACAGCATTTTCTTCTTCCGCCCTTCGCACAGCACACTAGCCTCCCCACGCCTAACGGGGGCGCACACACCCTCTGGTGTGTGTATTTACAGCCACACTCTTCATCGATTAGAGAAGAAGATGACTACCTCAGGCCAGAACTTATGAGATGCCTATTCTGAATAGAGTTGGTCTAGGATGCATTTATTTTAAAATAAAAAAAAAAATTGCATTCGATAAATCATTTAAAAAAAAGCACGTCAGGCTGTAACATGAATAAAGACTGACATATTTTCAACAAAAACATTGAGCCAGGATAACAAAACAGCTGACAGCTCTGGGATCTTGTTGGTGCATCACTTCTCTGAAGAAAATACAAACATCCAGAAATAAGTTAAAGAGTTATTTCAATCAGAGTTGTGGGATTTAATATATGTATATGTTTTTAAATGGTTAAAAGTATAAGTGTGTTAAATCCTGCACTTAAAAAAATTAATCTGATACATTTTCTTTGAATTTTAAAAATATGAGCTTATCAGTAATATGTTTAGGATAAAAATTATTCTGCTTAGTTTTGGGAAATCTCTATTTTATAGAGAAAAAAATTTTAAGGAAATAAAAGGATCTCCATTAGATAGATAGCTTGAAATGTATTTATAGAATGCAAATAAAAAGAGAACACCTTATCAGTAACTAAAATGAAATTTTACCTCCCTTGCATTTGGGACAAGGTCAGTTAATCAGTAAATGACTTTGTGCTACAAGCAGTGTTTAGTAGCACCTTTCATTCAGGTCCTGTCATTAGTCTATCCACAAACTTCCAGAGGTCCCTATTTATTTTTCTTACTTTTTATGTGATATTTCCATTATGTAGAAATAGAATCACCAAGGAAAAAGAAGACAGAGAAATTATTTTAGTAGGTAATGGGAATTAAGGTAGAATTCAGTGACAAAGAAATGAGATTAAATATTGTATAGCAAAAATAATAAGCTGTGGAGACAGAATATGCTTTGAAATATCATCTGGTCAACTTCCAAGTAAAATTAAATCTAAACCAAATAGTACATTTTAAAGTCTAGCTTATTTCCAGTGCTGTTCAAAATCCCAAAATGCCCATGGATACTGTAGTATTTCCATCTGTAATATATAATACCATTTAAAAGTAGTTCATATTCATCAAGATGATACAAAAAATGTGATGAACCTCAGATGATAAAGATACAGAATAAGATCATAAGGATATTAGTGGAGTAATATCTACTAGATTCTACAACATTAAAGTGACTAAAGAAACCAGAAAAACAGAAATAATGTGTGTATTAAAGTGCTTATGCTGTTGACCTGTGGTGCAAAGTAAAATTGAAACAATCAGAAATTATTGAATGGAAAACTTACTATGGTGGTTTATAACAGATGTTTGACAATGTCTACCTGCTGATTTATATGTTTGCATAGTCTTATTATCAGATATTTCTTTCCTTTCCATCAGTACATTTTCCCCTCTTAACAATTCAGGATAGATCTGGCAGTGTTGAATCGTTTCTTAAGTGAGAATTTTTTTTTTTTTTTTTTTGAGACAGAGTCTGGCTCTGTTGCCCAGGCTAGAGTGAGTGCCGTGGCATCAGCCCAGCTCACAGCAACCTCAAACTCCTGGGCTCAAGTGATCCTTCTGCCTCAGCCTCCCAAGTAGTTGGGACTACAGGCATGCGCCACCATGCCCGGCTAATTTTTTTTCTCTCTCTCTATATATATATATATTTAGTTGTCCAGCTAATTTCTTTCTATTTTTTTTAGTAGAGATGGGATCTCGCTCTTGCTCAGGCTGGTCTCAAACTCATCCACCCGCCTCAGCCTCCCAGAGTGCTAGGACCTTAAGTGAGAAATTTTATACACTTCTATATTCGGTATTAAGAGGAGAGCAAGGTTTTGAGGTTAAAGGTTTATGTCCTGCTTCCTGCAGATCTTCCGAGTGGGCTCAGGTTTTTCTGTATTGAATTTGCTTACTTTGAGGTGTTTGTGGAGTCCACTGGAGACAAGCACAGTGGCCTTGATTTGATCTTGCTTTCAACAACCAAACATTCTTCTTAATATCTGGCTTTATATGACTGTCTTTTTTAATCTTGTGGCATGTGCATGTATGTGTGTATATACACATCCCTCCCCCCAGATAAGATCAGGAAAGATAGCACCTACCTATGACCTCTTTCGTGGCTTTCCTACATTATATTTGAAAGAAATATTCTGTTACTTCTCATTGTGTAATGAAAATCTTATGCAAGGAATCTTGCTTTCGTTTTAATAATATGCCTATCAAACTGCCAATCTGTATTCAGAGACTAGCCTAATTTAGGTTGGTAATTATATATGGATCAGACAAGATGCCCCCAAACCGTGACTGGTTTGCTGACCTCTAATACTTACTGCGTGAACCCCTGGGTGTCTGTTAGATGTCAGTTAACGATGGTATGCTGGGTTGAATTGACTTGTGGATTCTCGCCGATGACTTTTCAATTTAAAATTATGAGATACACAGCATCAATCCATCAGCAGGGAAGATCGAATTTTAATTTATTGCAGGTAACTAGAAAATTATAGAGCTTTAGGAATTCAAAGAATTTGTTATTTGTACTACATATAAAGATAATACATGACCAAAACAAAAAAAAAAATGAATGCAATGTAAAAGGCCCGGCAGCATTTTCTAGGAGCTTTGCTTTACCTTTGTTTCTCTTTAAGGAGTTTTCATTTAGATTCGGTTTTCTAAAGTTTGAGTAAAAGCTAGGTGACATTTTAAAATTGTAGCATATTTTTTAAGTAGATAATGATGAAAACTTTGAAAAGCTTATTGTCCTGAGTAAATGCTGTACTTCACTTTGCTAAGGACAGTCACCATTTTTTAAGGGTTTGGAAGTAGGTGCATACTATTTTGAGAGGTGGAGAGGAGTCCTTGAAATATTTTAAGATTTTTTTCAGCTTTGTGATGATTCTCTTTCAATAATTCTCATTTTTTATAATTTTTAAACATAAGACTCCATAAACGTTTCTAACCACCTGAAAATGGTTATTGGGGCTCACAGTTTTAAGGAAGAATTTAAGATTTTTACCTGTTTGCTTAACTTAATATTATCTAAAATTAGTATACAAACATTTGTATTAAGAAGCAGATACAGAGTAGTATTCTTTAGAGGAACGTCTGTAATTAATTTGGGAACAACATGTGATCTTCTGTCCCCCACTGCTTTTGTAGGTTATTGGAATTATGTGCAATTATAATGGGATAATTAAGTGAGACCCCTAACTCCATACATAGGTTGAAGAATTAACAGGGTGAAGATTGTTTTCAACATACATTGAGGGAATAGCTTACATTTGATGAAATCATAGTTGGTTTGAAATATGTTTATATGAAATGAGATATATGAAATCTCTCCAAGTTACCTTACCAATAGAAATGATAGTAGTCCTGAAATACCAATATTCTGTGTGTTAGATTTTTGATGTTATACAAATGTATGCTCTATGACGCAGTGTGCTTTTTTTCTAAATGGCTGCATTCAAATTTCAGTCCCCTACAACAAATTTTACACCCTGCCCTCCCAAACATATACACCAGAGCTCATGAAATCTAAAAAAATCCAGATATAAACTGTGGGGGAAAAAGCACAGCAGACAGTGAAGCTGTTCTGATTGCAAAGCTAATTTTAATCACTTAGGAGAACAAAATTTAAGCTGACAGCAGAATTTTTCTTAATTTTACACTATTACAGTAATCACTAGTTGTCATTTGTTGATTGGAATAATTTAATTTCGAGCTATTTATCTTGGTATTTTGTTTTAAAATACCAGTTCTTTTGTGTATACCCAAACACCTCTAAAACTGCTTCATCATAAAATTGGATAATTAGTATCTGTGGCAATTAACACTAAGAGATATTGTATCAAGAATATTGTGCCAATTAAATTAAATTGTCAAAAATTTCTTATTAAGTAAATTAAAAATTGCATTCAAATAAAAATAGTAAAATTTAACTTTAAACATGATATATGAGTTTAACCCCTTTCCTTCTTTACTTTGCCCCCAGGCAAAGCAGTGAAGAAACAACTGTTTAATGCTATTTTCTTTTCTTACAATGATTGTCTTCTAGATGTCATATGCATTTTTAAAATAATACACTTTGGGGTGAAATCAATCACAGTGATATTAATTGTCAAACCTTATTAAAGATTCTGAGGACAGTGAGCAATTTTGTGCATAGCTGTAAAGAAATATAGATGAGTCTTGAAAACACCCTTTCATACATAATCAATTTTTTTACCCTCTCCAGTGAATAATTCCCATAAGCACATAAACATTCTGTAACAGTTCTCATCTTAAACCTCCTTCTCACAACTCACCCACCCACCCATTATTGTCCTCCTTTCTCTGCTCCCTATACATTAAAATGCCTAAAAGTGTTGTTTAATGTTGGCTTTTTCTGTTTTCTCTGCTCCATAATCTTATGAACGCATGCCAATCAGAATTGCATCTGTGCTGGCCTGGTAGATTGAAACAGCTCTTGCCATGTCGTCAGTAGCATCCATGTGGCATAATCCAGTGACGTACATGTCGCCTAATCCAGTGACCTGTATTTTCCCAAATCCACTGGTCTGTGCTCACTGGGTCCTCATCTTACTTGACCTCTCAGTAGCATTTAATGCCCCACTTTTTTCACCAGCCTGTCCTGTTTTTCTTCTTACCTTATTGAATTGTCTTCATCCTAGCTACCATATTTCCCGGGGCTCTCATCCAGGTCTCTGTCTTTAAATATCATCACACTGGTAAGTTCCAAGTCTACATCTTCAGTCCAGACCTTACCCCTAAACTCCAGTCTTTCTTTTGTTCGCTGCTATCTCCACAGAACTTAGCATAGTGACTGTCCCAACAGGTGTTCAATAAATGTGCTGAATGCATGAATGAATGCTTGGCCTTACCTCCCAGGGTTACTGTAAAACTAAATGAACCAAGGGACGTAAAAGTAATTTGTAAACTGTAAATCACCCTGCAGTTCCCAACCGATCTTACTAATCTTGCAGATTTGTAATATTCAAAAAATAATAAAATGAGTGAGATCTGAGGGAGATGGATTTTTCAGCGTTTTAACGTAGATCTTCAAAAGTGGCATGTCTCTCCAAATTCAACGTTTTGTTTAACTCACCAAACCCTGGGCATCAGGGAAAGAGGTATAGTGATTCTGTATAGAAATGCAAAAGACACACCTTCACGTTTGCTTTGATAAAAGTATGGTATCTTTAATGCATGAGGCTCACAAATTTGCCAGACTCATTAATCCCAACTTGAATGGCATGTCCTTGCACAACTAGTTGCAAAGTATTAATCATTTACAATTCAAATAAGCAATTAGGTAAGTTATATGATCCATAGCTTTAAAGCCTTAGTACTTTCTGGCCGAATGGCTGTCACTGAAAGAGTAAGACATGGATACAAGCGAATAGGATGAGTGTGGTTGAAATACATGAATTCTAAAATTTATAGCCTCTACCTGCTACAGCAAGTTCTCTTGCAAGAACAATGGTCTCAAACTTTGCGATGCATCCGAATCACCTGGCAGGCATCCTAAAGCACAGATTACCAGGTCCCGTTGTCAGTTGGATTCTGTTGGTCTGGGGTGGGGCTCAAGAATTCCCATTTCTACCAAGTTCCCAGAAGGCTATTTTCTGTCCTCTTGGACATACACACTAAAACTTCCATCACACTTTGACAACTACTGCCATGGCGGGTTTATCGCTATGTTTATAGGGAGTATAAAGTTCAATGTAACTCCACATTTCTTCTCCTAAATGAGAGATCTTTTCTCCCTTTGTCAAGTTCTTGGGAGCTTCCTATTTTTAACTTCCAAGACCATTAGGAATTCCTATACTCCTCACCAGTTTTCTTTAATATTCGAGTCATCATTTGTAATTAAGAGACCTCCTGCTAGAAAAAAATTTTTTTAATTTTATATTCATGCAAGTCAACAAACTCCCTACCTTGCTTCTTTGGCTATAAATGGTATTCCATTTGCCGTAAGTCATAGATTATTGCATGAGGATTTGCTTTCTCTTTTGACTCCGGTCTGTATCATCATTGGAGTAACATTGATCTGGATACAAATGCCACTGATTGCATTTCCCTTTATCTAATATCCAGCAGATATTTTGAATTCATTGGTCTTCCAACCTGAACCCAGGTAAATTAGAAGAGAACATAAATTCTAGCTACTTTGGCTCTGACCACAAAATATTCTATCTTTATTTCTCAGAAGTTTCAATCAGAAGAATTTAATTAGATGCTAAGGGGGAGGTGACTGGATTCTGAACTTCTGACAAAAGTGAAAGTCAAAATACATTGTTGAACTTAACCTGAGATCCTGTTGACATCCCACTGCAATCTGGGAAACAGATATTTAGAACACAATAAACATCATTCTTATCTTTGACATTCTCAGCACAAATAGCGTGCTTTTTGAAAGAATGAGTCCAAGAGATATGAAAATTAGTGGAAATACAAACAGCCTATTTTAGATTTTTTAAGTTTCATTAATCATTGAAAAGTAAATGTATCACGATTTTACTGGTAAAAACATGACCAATATGAAAATCATTATTTACTTGAAAAATAAATCAGTAATTGCTTTTTTATTAAAGGAGTTTTTCTTTACAAATAGAATAATATTTGTCTGAAAGTAAGCTACCTTCCTGCATTTTTAAAGGATTCAATTTATAAACAATTTATTGAAAAAATTTAAGATCAAAATTCTTATACATGGCAATGATAATAACAGCAGAGCATCCTATGTCCCAAGCACTATTCAAAATATTTTAGTTATTCATTCAATGAATTCATAATAATGCTTTGAGGAAGGTGCCATCATTACAGTCAGTTAAAGGTGACCGATTTCACAGCTAGAAAATGACTATTTTGAGCCCAGAGAGTCTGACCTCCCTGATCCAACTCTTAGCCACTTTTCGATACTTCTTTGTAAGCGCATATATGTATTTGCAATTTGATCAAGGCAACACTTTTACTCTAATGTTCACTTTTATAGTGAATTTAGAGGAAAGAAAAGATAGAAGTAACTTGTACAACGTAGAATTTTTAGGTCAATTCTTTATATGTCTGTAGCCAAGGAGACTACAGACTCCCAACAAATCATTTCTAAACTTAATTCTTAGAAACCTATCATAACTAATAAATACCAATAAATCTATAATTGGTCAATAAGTATTCATTTGTAGCTACTTTGAGCTTAACCATGAGCTACCTATATAATAATGATTCCTTCTTACAAAAGATGATAACCTGATAAGGGGTATAAGAAATATATAAAACAGTATTATAAAATTGTCACAAAATTAAAATGTAGAATTAATTTTATTACAGTGCACGTAACATTTAGTAATGTGTTTGTTGTGTGGTGCCAACTACAAATGGAATGATGGTTCTTGCTACTGAGATTTTAATTAATTCTCATTTTCTGGTTTAGGGGTTTTAAAATATTCAAATATCTTATCATAGAGTAACACACCTTTTTGTGGACAAAATGCACTTCTGATATTTTCGAAGTTAATCTTTGGGGGAAAATGCTTGGAAAAAATCAATTGGCAAATCATATCAAAACTCAATTTTCAGGTAACAAAATCTCTATATGTGAAAACCTTAAATGTAATATTGAATGTGAGACCAATTTGTTCTCTGCCTTTATTTTGTGACTTATGTGCTATGTTGTTATTTTTGTTGTTGTTATTTATTAAGAAGTGACAGTATCCATAGCAACCTATAATTTGTTATTTGTGCTTCACATAACTTTGGTTGTTTTCCAAGCATCAGTCTCCATAAAAGGGAAGAAATACTTTTCTCTCTCAGTGATTTTCCACTGATATGCTTCAGACTTCACTGTAAATCTTGCAATTTATCATTAGGGTTTCACTACCAATAAAGACTCAAACTAAGTTTTGAAGAAAGTAATGCTTAAAAGAAAAATAAGGACTTGCAGGTATATGGGTGAAAATTATTTACTTAGAACATTAAAATACTTTTCTGTAACCAGTAATAAAATGAATGCATGATAGTCTAGTTTTGGCATGATTTGCAATTGGGAATGAGGAAACATTTTGCCCTTGGAATTATTAACAGCATCTGAGGTGTTCACTGAAATGTCCCCAGGTCTAAACTGTGAACTTGTCTTGAAAACTAATTCAAATGTCTGTGAAGGAAGTTTCCTTTGTACAACTTGTTTTAAAATTTAGATACAAACAAACAATTCACTTCTTGTCTTTAGAAGTTTGGTAACTGGGGAGGATGCACCTATAAATACATCACTTCTGAAAAACTGTTCTTGTTTTTAGCTCACAATTTTATTGACAACTTAGAATTATTTTTCTCCAAAGAAAGATGGCAGAAGTCCACTTTAGTGAGTGTTTTTGGAACTTTCCGCACAATAACTTTAGTAAAATGTTTCCTAAAGTATAATTTTTAGAAAGGTAATGCGCATAATGGTAGAAATGCCTTTTGTCACTGAGAAAGTCCTAGTTACATGCTGCAGTCTGGACTTTGAGTAACACAGGTCTCCTGTCTCAAATCTTCCATTGAGAATGCACTTGGTGATCAGTATCCGAGGAAAGAGAGAGAAGAGGTTATAGGTAAATTAATGAGAATTCAAAGTAAGCAATCTTAAGCAGCCCTGAGGTTGATGATAATTACCTTCCAGCTCGCCTTGGATTTTTATTATTTAGTTCCTTCATCACCTTACAATTCCTATAATTTGTTCTTTACAGTAATTCTTTTTTTTTCCCTGATAACAAAATGATCCATGGTGGAGCGTTTGGAATAATACATGTGTTTTAAAACAACACATAGTTGAACATCTGGAAAATACAGAAAAGTCCAAAAGGAGAGCAAAAAAAAAAAAAAAATCCCAACCTTAGCATTCAGAGATAACCCTTGTTAAAATTATTGGATATTTCAATCTAGTATCTTATTTTTCTGATTTTCTACTAACATAAAAATTGAGATAGTATCACATATAAAACTTGTATATTTACTTTTGTGTAATACGAACTCATTAATAAACTTCAAAATCCTATTGTGGTGGCTATATTACAAGGAATATTATCCATACTTCTGTAAGCAATGAGCATGTATATCTTGGCAAGCCATTTCAAATATTTCTCTTAAAAAATAAGAATTCTTTTCAAATTTGTTTATCAAAATGTCTTATTACTTTGTAATTATTAAAAGTGTTCATGTTTTTATATGGTTAACATATATTTAAATTTTGGGAGGGAATTAACTGTGCCTTTTCTTTAATATAGATTTCTCTAACCTACCTTTTAATTTAATTTTTTTTAATTTCAGAATATTATGGGGGTACAAACACTTTGGTTACATAAATTGCCTTTTCACCACCCGAGTCAGAGCTACAGGCGAGCCCATCTCCCAGACAGCATGCACCGCACCCATTAGGTGTGAATATACCCATCCCCTCCACCCACCTCCCACCTACCCTACACCCAATGAATGCTACTTCCATAGGTGCACATAAGTATTGATCAGTTGGTGCCAATTTGATGGCAAGTACATGTGGTGCTTGTTTTTCCATTCTTGTGATGCTTCACTTAGAAGAATGGGCTCCAGTTCCATCCAGATAATATAATAGGTAGTTCACCTTTTTTATGGCTGAGTAGTACTCCATGGCATACATATACCACATTTTATTAATCCACTCGTGTATTGATGGGCACCTGGGTTGCTTCCACATCTTTGCAATTGTGAATTATGTTGCTGTAAACATTCTAGTGTAGATGTCTTTTTTATAGAATGTCTTTTTTTCCTTTGGGTAAATATCCAGTAGTGGGATTGCTGGATCAAATGGTAGATCTACTTTTAGTTCTTTGAGGTATCTCTTAGAACTGAGGGGTTATGCACTAGAATAGATGATGTTTTCAGTTAGAAATCACCTATTTTTAATACAGAGTATCTAGTTCATATCTGTATAAATCGGTATAATTGTTTTAGTCACATTCTTGGTAATGAATGTGTATTTCCACCAAGACTCACAGAAAAAGATTTTCTAAATCTTTCCCCCCTTCTCTTGCTATTCCACTGAGAAATGAAGATCTGTATCTGTGGGTGGAACTCACTGATGGGATTTCACATCTGTGATTGGCAGTCTAAACGCGATTCAGGGTCAGACACAGAGTAGCATTGGCAGAGATAAAGAAGCAAATGAAAAGTCAGGGGATAATGGCCAGTTGCGCTTATCATTCTCTTTTTCCTCTGCCACAAAGTATAGTGGCTGTCACTCACTCTCCTTACTAAGCCTGGGAGTGACACAGCAGAGTATTGGTGTCTGAATCGCTAAGCATCCTTCGGGCAAAGACAATAATTATAATATTCTGATTTCCAATGATAATTTCCTTTGGCTCAGTCCCGTGGTACAAGTGGATCAGAATACAGAATTATTAATACTTTTCAGTACTATGCCACGCCAAATGAAGCATCTTTTTATTTTGCCATGTAGTTACTTCTGCCATGTATAAATGTCATACAGCTGTGCATATGCATGTTATGTGGTCTGTCTGCATACATGTGCAGTATATAATTCTAGTGTGCATTATTATGTATATATATGTGCCACAGAAAGATAACATTTGAAAAAAATCCCTGTTACTATTGACTAATTGTTCCCAAGCATTTATTAGACATAGTATCTCTGAGGTCAATTTAATGTACTGTGTCCTTTTTGCATTGGTAAGAGTGGGAGGCAGTTAGATGGAATTAATATTTACAAAGATTCTATTTTAGCCTAACACAGTGCTGGTATTTTTATTTACTTTGTTTAATACTCACAGAAATTGACTGTGTAGGTATTATTACTTCTAAAGTATGATAAGGACACTAAGTTTCCAGAAGTTATGTAATTCCCTAGAAGTCAAACAGCTATTATAAGATAAAATTGTGCTTCCCACAGGGTTTCTTTGACTCCTGAACCTAAGCTTTCTCAGATGCAAGTTGCTTAAAGTGATGATTGACCTAGGGTGGATCAACAGATGCAAAAAGATCACTATTCCCCTAATAGTGAAATGTTCTCC
>JAQIFY010004035.1:0-12082 GCA_028533085.1 Varecia variegata
TTTCAAGTAAATAAATACCAGAAAAATGTCTTGGACTCTCTGTGAACAGGAGTTGTAAGCATTTATAGGTGAACTTTTAGATGAGGTCATGACTCCAGGATTTACTCAGATGCATTTGATGATCAAAGAATGAAAGAGACTTAAGGAAGGTTGTAATATCAACCATTTACCTTTTGTTTGTTCATTTTGTTTTTAATAGAGTCTCCACCAGAAATTAATTCAGAACCCTTGCAAATGCTATGGGCTGAAGGCCCTCCCAGCCTCCACTTGATTGTTTTGGTCAGTGTTTCCTTTTGCCATTATTGGAAAATGATTTTCTGGTCCCAAAGAAACACATGTAGTGTGGATTTTCTTTTTTAAAAAAATTGATTTTCACAACCATTTCTCTTCTTGTTCCATGATGCAGGAAGGGCTTCCCATGTTTCAGGGAAGGACCTGCCAGATAATGGTGGAAAAGTCAACCTAATATTCCTGGTGGCCCTTCTGAAGGGACCTTGGTACTATGATAAGTGTGTACTCCCTAGATGGTACCATTTGATCTTCCAGAAGCTTCTGCCCTAGGTATCACTGAGTTGTAACCCTACATAAATAAAAAAAAGTATGAACATCTTTCCTCTGATCAGCAATAGTTCACTTTGCACAGGATTTCAGAGCTCATAAAAGATGTCCCTGGTCAGTTCATCACAGCGTCTGCGTGCTCTCCATTAGCTATGCTGTGAGGAATGCCACTTGCTCTTTGTGTGCTGTGAGGCAGAACAATAGGGCACTCTCCTCTGCAATAGCTGCTGATTCCTTCAAAGTTCAGTCAAAGCCCACATTTTTCCCCTTTGAATAATGCATGAGTTTGGTTCACCCATGTGCTGCTAATCTAGGACGGAGGAAGCTTCCAACAGCTTTCAGCCTTCTTGTCTGATGTCACTAAAAAAAAAACACATCAAACAGGAAGACCTTGCGATCTGACTGTGTTTGGTGGAGGGTTGTAATGAAAAAGTAGGAGTGAGAGAAACCCAGAGGGGTACGCATGGGCATGCAAGCAGACAGGAATGCTGACCCTTGAGACAGCAGATGATTCAATATTTCTCACCTCATGGTTTGTGCTAGACAGAAAGGTAAACCCTGCTCCTTAGGCACGGCAGTGGACAGACATGTCCACTTGTGAAATTGAGTGCCCGGGCAGTGACTGGCTCTCAAGCCCTATTATTTCATGACAGTCGGTGTCCCATGAGGAGTCAACCTCTATTAGTCACCTACCTGTGTATTATTCCTAGGACTGCCACCACAAATTAGTACAAATTGAGTGGCTTAACATAGCAGAAACTTATTCTCTCATAGTTCCGGAGGCCAGACGTCCAAAATCAAGGTGTTGGCAGGTCCATGCTTCCTCTGAAACTTCTAGGGAAGACCCCTTCCTTGCCTGTTCCAGCTTCTGGTGGCTCTTGGTTTTCCTGGGCTTGTGGCAGCACAGCTCCAGTCTCTGCCTCCATCTTTCCGCGGACTTCTTCCCTGCACGTCTTCACCTGCCTTCTCCTAAGGTCACCAGTTATTGGATGTAGGGCCCACCTGAATCCAGTGTGACTTTGTCTCAACTAATTACACTTAGTTCTAAATAAGGTCCCATTCTGAGGTTCTGGGATGACATGTATTTTGGGGGGATATTATTCAAACCAGTGTGACCTATAAGAGTAGAAAAGTGAGTCCTAAGTTATAGACCCCCATGCTAGTTTCTAGAAATGTCTGAGAAGCACGCTTAGTGCCTAACCATTCATAAGAAGGGGGGTGAGGATGCTTCTAAAGATCATGTCCCATTTCCTCAGGCAGAGGGAGACATGTCTGCTCACCTGCTGTCCTCCTGGACGATATCCAGGTTTGATATGTTATTAAACCCATATCCTTCAGGGCCCTCCTCTGATACAACTTTTCCCTAAAGCTATTTTTTCCCAGATACAACTTTTCCTTAAAGCTATTTTTCCCCAAAGGATGTTATTTATTCTTTTAGCCCCATCCTTTGAGGTAGAGTTTTATGTATTTGGAACCTGCTAGGGTCCTCAAAGGTCCACTGTCCCAGGCTCTCTGGGTAGGAGGGAACCAGGCAGTGAAGAATCATAAAATCTCAGATATTTGAAGGGAATTCAGGGCCTGTTCAGCCAATCCTTTATGTAAAACAGTACCTTAAATTAATTAGTTATCTACTTAAGCAGGAATGCCCAAGTATGGAACCCAAGATATTTGCCTAGTGGACTCTTTCTGAAAGATGAAAAAGTATATTACAAGGGAGGTAGGAGAGCCCAAAACAAGCCTCACCTGTTTTATATCTTTGCCTCAAGCTATCCCTGAGGCTCACAGTGACCTCTTTTCATTACCTCAGTGCTTGTGCACTTAGAAATCAAGGTGGGTGATGTGTTTAGCCTCTGTGTTTTATTTGCTCAATATCTCCCCTACATGAATTTGCGAAGCCTTCTAAGAGTGGAGGAATGTGAGGAGGCAGAGTAGAAGTGAAGACATTGTCTGTGACCTGGTTCCAAAGAACATGCCGGCCTTCTCCTGCCCGGCAGAGTGGCCGTGGAAAAGCAGGAATGGCATTCTCTAGGTGAGTCACCATAGATTTGAATGTTAGAGCAAAAATTCCCTAATTTCACCATCTCTTTCTAGTGCCTTTGTAGACCTTTTTCACAAAAGTATGCTCTTTCCTATTAGTTACAATACTTTCAGCTGTGATTAGTAAAGGACCCAAAAAAGGTGGCCAATAAAACCAGGGGTTTATTACCTCATACCACAAGAATTCTTGAGTCTGGGCAGTTTCCAAGACTGATTAGTTTAGTAGCTTAATGACATCAAGAGCCCAGGTTCTTTTTGTCTTTCTGCTCTAAGTTGGTTATGTTCCCCTTGCAGTCTCGAGATGCCTGATGCCAATCTAGGGAGCACATGCAGACATGAGACCAGGGCCAGCTCTGCACTCCCACGGGGCCCAGGCTCGGAAGTGTGCCATGCTTGGAAGCTAGTGCTCTGTGGTCACCATGTTAAAATTCTTAGTAATTTGACTTTAAATTTGTGTTTTATATGTGAAGTAGGATGAGACAAAGAAGCATGTGCCATGGGCTTGGAGCCTCAACTCATGGAGCCTCAACTCCTAGCTGCTCACTGGGACAAGTCCTCTACTACTGCTCCCAGCCACTGCCCAACAGCTGCTGCTACCTCCCCACCCTGCCCCAGGTCGGGGCATAGGTTGGAGGGGTCAGGGTCCAGGTAATGTGTGCTCTGCACGGTGAGTTGCAAGACAAGGCTCCAGGTGCCTATGAGGGTGCCCCACACCTAAAAAGCAAATAAAAGTCACCATGACAGTTAAAGAAAGAGAGATGGTTGAAAAAAGCTTTTATTTTGCTTTCTCAACAAGGGTCTTCCTATTTCTAAGTTTTCACTTGGCTCCAAAAATTATGTAGCTGATCCTAATGCAGAGTTCCAGCAGAGGAAACAGATTTTACTGTGCTATGCATCTCTTTTCTCTGTCAAGAAAAGTCTTTTCCAGACACTCCTAGTAAATTCTAGTTCTGTATAGCCCAGAGTTAAAGCACACATCCATACCTAAGCCAATGACTGGCCAGCCATTGAGACTAGGATCAATTGAGATTCACTTTTGGGTCAAAGATTGTCTCTATCCCTGAACCCCTGACTGCTCCAAATATTAGAACAAAGTCAGAGTTCTGCAAGAAAAGGAAAAATGGGGGTGGGATGGAGTGGGGAGTAGAATTTAGGTAGAAAATCAGGAGTGTCTGTCCCACTGTTCTCCCTCTGATTTATCCCCTTTTTCATCCGATCACATCAGCTAGAGAGGCCATATAAATTCTTAGAAATAATCTATCTCAATGCTTTCTTAGTTCTTTAAGCAGTGGAAACTTTAATTCAAACCAAATCACACAGTGAACCTCAATATCAGAAGGCCTTAAGAAAACTAAAGGGTAGCTACTTTGGTAGAAACAGATGAGTATTGGTTGGATCCTAGCAAATTAGGAAACCATTATCCCTAAATGAAAGTCTATCACACCAATTTAGTGGTGTCTATTTAAGTGTTGTTCTCTGAAAATCTTTCTGTGCTACTTAGATTCTTTTTTGAGACCTAAAAAATACCCTCAAAAATTGATGTTTGGTTAAGACATGTGTGTACTGCAGTTTATTTCATTTTCTAACTCAAGTGCAACTTTTTTCCTTTTTTAGAGAATATAAAATAAACTAACCCATCAGGAAGAGATATAACAATTCATGATTTTCTGATTTAATTCTTGTTTTTATCTAGGACTTGGCATCTCACCAAGACTTCTGATGTTTGACATCTACACTTAATTTCCAAACCACCAGAGTTGCAATAAAATTCCTAAGAGTTTGGGATGACTCCATCTACTAGCAGAATATTACTGAGCAAAAAAATGAGTTGGAAATTATTTTTGTTCTCTTTGCACATCAAACTCTCAGCTACTGGGTAGGCAGATCTTACATCTTTCTTTAACCACTGTCCCAGAAGACTTTCATGCCAACCATTCAGGACCAATCATTCAGGTACACTCCCAAAAAGGTACAAATGCAACCAGCTGAGAATGTCAGAAGAGGAAATCCAAGCCTGACAGTACACTTGAGCTTTACAGAAAACATTTGGCAACTTGGAAAGGCCTCAACAGAATGTATCCTGACTCTTTCACATTCTATCCACCACTTTAACGTGGTATGAATTCACATACCACAAAGCCTCATCCCCAAAATACATGTTATAATCCACAAAACTGCACCCCTGTGCCCACACAGTCAGAAACACAGAAAATTTCTTCTGCACAGGAATTCTGAAAACGAAGGCCAGAGTCTGAGGTTTTCACCACAAAGACTCCACAAGGATTAACACTGCTGCCTGGGAAAGTCAGGAGCTAGGTCAAGGAACACCCTTCAAAAAAGCTTAACTGAGCGTTGCTAGTGGGAGGGGAGGAAAGCACCTAAGTAAGACTCTCGCACGCTGCAGCGTCTTACCAGCCATTTATAGTTCTAAAACTCAAGCTTATATTATACAATGCTGATGTACAGAAGCTTGAGTATTTTCATGGTGTCTGCCAGGGTTTCTTTGCTTTGTTCTAATCTTAGTTCAATGGCACAACTAACCGAGGCCAGTTACCTAGAAAGAACGTTCAAAGAAGACTAGGTTAAGTAGTAGGCATAGGTCAATACCGGAAAACGAAGAAAATCCAAACCCTTAAAATACTCTATTGCTCGAGCAATATCTTTGTTTTAAAGAAGTACATAGTGGAATACAAGAATCACGTTTTATTGCAATCCATATCTGCTATTATAACAAGATACCACAGACTGGGTAATTTATAAAGAAAAGAGATTTATTTAGGTCACAGTTCTCAGAGGTTGGGAAGTTCAAGATCAAGGAGATGTATCTTGTGAGGGTCTTTTTGCTGTGTTAATGGCAGAAGGCATCACGTGGCGAGCACACAGACAGAAAGAGGAAATTGGGCCAAGTACATTCTTTTGTCATGAGCCCATGCTCACTATAACTAACCGGCTCTCATGGTAATGGCATTAATCCACCTCATAAAGGTGGATTACCTTTAAGATTCTCTTAAAGCTCCTACCTTTTAATGGCAATTAAATTTCACCTCTTAAAGGTCCTTCCTCTTAATAGCAATTGAATTTCAACATGAGTTTTGGAAGGGACATTCAAACCATAGCACACTTTGACCTGCTAATTCTAGACTATTGCAAGGCTATCAGGCTCGTTTCACCATCTTGAATGGCATTTAAGTATGTTGAAGATACATGACTCATCTAAAATCATAGAATGACAACATAAGAGTAACAGTTGTGAAAGGGCTTTGTAAACTGGGAAGATGATTTTCTTGTTATTTGGTCTCAATTATTCATTTGCAGAGTCAAACTGAAACCCAAAGAGGTTGAGTGATATGCCCCAATTGACATAACTTCCAGTCTCCTGGTCTCAGTACAGTCACTACAAAACAGACAGATACACACACACACACATGTATCCAAAGCAGATTTTCTTGGGTTATCATATAATATTAGCAGTTACTATCTGTCTGGAAACCAACATCATTAATTCTGGTAAGTCATGGGCAAGAGTTCTTTGAAATGGTCATTTTCTTGTGGCTTGGATTATTCAGGTGTTTTTGGAACTCATAGAGCTGTATAAATACAAAGAAAGTATATTATTTGCCTTTTATGCCCAGTAAGCCTCTGCCTGAGTTTTCTTCTAAGACAAAAAGGGCAATAATAGTCACATATTGGTGATGAATTTGTGACCCAGAGCTTGGGGAAGCTTGTTACTGTTTCCTTTTAAAGGACATTTAATTAGGCTTGTGTTGTCAGCCTCCTGGGGCACTCTCGGCTATGCCAATGTTGTGGTCATCGTGGTGCCTGGCTGTCAGGTGTGGGGTAAGAAGTACAAAGGCAATGTCAGCTTGACGAAAGAGGATGAGTCACAGACAACCTAGAGCCCTGTGCTATTTCATTGTTTGCATTGAGGAGAGTGATAACAGGGAAGCAAGGAACAGTTCCTAATTAAGGAAAGGCCTACTTTGGGGGAAAACATCTTTGATTTTGTAATATTGGAATAATAATTAATGAGGTGTGCAGATTTGGCCCCTAGTTTTGCTGCTTATGTGATGTAAACCTGGTATACACTGAATATAAGCATCTTTCTAGCCTGCTATTTCTTGGCCATAATGTTTAATCTTATCAGTCCTCCAGGCCATGGGATTCTATTGCCCAGGGATTGGCACATTTTTTTGGTAAAGGGCCAGATAGTAAATATTCTGGGCTTCGTGGGCCATATGGTCTCTGTTGGCACTACTCAACATAGCCACCATAGTGTGAAAGCAGCCATGGACAATTTGTAAACAAACAGGCATTTTTCTGTTCTAATAAAACTTTATTTACAAAAACAGGAGGCTGGCTGGTTTTCCCCATGGGGCCATATTTTGCTGACCTTTGCTCTAATAGTTCTAAAGTTTCTGGACTCACTAAAGAGAATGAGGGAAGTGCTTAAGGGCTTCAGGAAGCTTTTAGCCTCAAATAAAGCCATGTCAGGGTGAAAGAAGGCAGGGTTCCACGTGAATCCTAGCCATCTTCAGGAGTCTGGGGAGGGGGAGATTGGGGGAGTTCTAATCACATTAATGGTCCACTAAGGCTCCCCTAGAGAGATTCAAAATCCTTTGTGTGAGAGAATTGGTTGAACTGATCCTCTCACCATGGTCTGCATGTTCTTTTCACTAAAGATAGTGGAAATTAGTTGAAAGGAGTTTCCTCTACTTCCTCCATCCAACCGCCATCTTGAAAAAAACTGAACCTCACTTGACATGGTTGTAGATACCAAAGAACTTATATTTTGAGTTTATACCTCACTGTGTGGTTAAATATGGTTTTGGTCAGTGCAGTGCAACTTGCAGGCATAAAAACATATGGCTTGAGCTCGTGCTGTGCGTGTGTGTGTGTGTGTGTGTGTGTGTGTAACAGAAAACAATACCATCTGACTGAGCGGTAGGCTTGGTGCCAGATGCCAATCTGACTGAGGCACACAAGGGAACAAAGCTAACCTCAGCCTCCACTTCCTCCTCCCCCAAGAATCTATTAAAAGACTGAAAAGAGCTGTTTATCATCAAGGAGTGGGACACGATGCTAAAGTGCACATTCTCCAGTGTCAGAAGCGGCAGCAGCTGCAGCCAAGTTTCAGTGACAATTACTCACTACAGCCCCAGCACATCCCAGCACTCAGAGGAGAAAACTCCGTAGGACTTCCAGGATGTGCGGGCTGGGGCAGGAAGTGCAACAAAGCACACATTATAGAGCCATATGTATGCAACAGCTGCGGGAGTGGAAGTTTCTTGTGCCACTCTGCCTCCAATGGCAGAGGGAGAGCTCCAGTCCATCAGTGAAAAACTTCTCCACTTTTCCTCTTAAATAAAACTTAGGAAAAATGAATATATAAGGTGACAGAGAAGCAGCCTTTGATCTGTGCTGCAGAAGAGGTAAAAATCCCGGGGACTCCGAAGTTTGCTAGTTCTTCCAAATGTTTGCTATATAAACACAAAGTGAGTTGTTTACCAAATGAATCGTATTCTTTCATCAAATATGTATTATAGAATCTTTCAAACATACAAGAAGGTACTAAAATAACAAATATCTGTGTAAATCTTTGTGTATAACACATTTGCCATACCTGTTTCAGTTTTTAAAGAAATAAAGTATTAACAAAATAAAATATTAGATACAATTGAAGCCCCCTGTGTATCACTCTTCTCTCATTTCTCTTGTTATGTTCTTAGAGGTGACTTTCTGAAATTGGTGTGTGTTTTTCCCAAGAATATTTTATGCTCTTATAAAATATACATATATATACACACACCATAACACATATATATGTAATATGCATTAATAATATATAGACTTATTCTGCATGTTTTCAATTTTTATAAAAATAGTGTTATACTAATTTTTGGTGCCTTTTATTCTACAGAGGTTTTAAACTTTAATGTAGTAAAATTTGATGGTATTTTCCTTTATGGTTTGTGCATTTTTGTCTTTTTAAAAGACTCCTCCCCTATCCTAAAGTCATATAGCATTTTCCTAGAAAAATTTTCCTGTTCTTGTTTAATTAAGTCTTCACATCTTCAGGCATTGACTTCCTTGGATCTATGTTAGTGAGATTTATTTTATTTTATGGTGACTATCTGTCCTATGGCTATCTATTGAATTGTCCTCCATTTCCTACTGAAATGGCTGCTTTCATACATTTGCAATCCTTGCTTTTGTATCCTCTACTTGAGAAGGGGCTCAGAGCAGCATCTAGCACCTCACCAGGAGGCTCCCTGGTGGCCTGATCCAGCAGCAGAGAGAAACTCAAAATCTCTCCTTGTGCATTTATGACTTGCAATAACCAAACTTCAGAGAGAACTTTTTGACTCAAGACCTACTTAAAATCGTAAGTGAATTAGTCATGCCAAGCTCACATGCTACTGTGGTGCACTCCAGCCTTCAGAAGATCAGCATGAATCACAGCCAAGGTACAGCGTGTGCCCAGCAGTTCTCCACGGACTAGAGCCAAGCATCGAACTTCATATATTCCAGGTTTGAGCAATGTAATTAGTTGACCAATAATAAACACACTTTATCACTTAGGGGTGTTTTGCACTGTTTTCTGCAAACTGTGAGACATGTGCATTATAAAGATCATACATTATTAAAAGAGTTTGTTTTCTTTAAAAAATAGGGTGGCAGAAAAATATTGGAATTTAACCAATTCCCTGGACTTTAAAATGGCACAGATCCAGACTGAGATTCAGAAAAATAAAATAAAATAACAATCCTCAGCTATTTTAATTAACAACCACAACAACAGTAAATCGGCTACTTGAAGAAAAACTTCACAAATAACCTTATGGTAGAGATTTCTGATAATGGAAATACCATGGAAATGCCAACAAATAAAAGGAAAAAAGAATCTAACTTTTACAGGACACTTAGTATAAATCAGTCACCACAGAGAGCCCTTTTACCTATGCTGTGCCATTTAAAGCTTATCACATTATTAAAATTCTACCTTAAGGCTGAGAAGTTTCAGTTTAAAAAAAACTTGATAAACTTGTCAAGGGTACAGAGCAGGTAAGGAGTGGGCCAGAGATTCAAACTCAGATCTACATCGCCAATGTCTTTGCTCATCTATTTTCCAACGTGGCTTCTGGTTCTTGCATTTGGATGTGTTGCTCTAAGAAGAATCATTCAAAGGGCCACATTAATTTCAGGACTAGGAATCAAGGAGAAGCTCAGGACTAGAAATGTTTGGCATCTCCTAGGCTGTCCTAAGTCTGCTTTGGAGCAGACCCAACCTGTGACTGACCCCAGAACCACCCAGCTTCTGACAACCAAGCAGTCTTCGTCCAGAACTGCCCATCCCATCATCGGGCCATCTCTATGCTGGGTCAATGGGATTCCACCCTGTGTTACAAACCCCACGATCTCCCTAAAATCCCTATGACAAGATGTTTCTTGGGATGCAGGATGTTTGGGTTTTAGAAAGGTAATATGTTACAATAGCAATTACTGCAGAATACCTCCTACAGGTATCGGGCAGCAACTCATAACCTTGTAATTACATTGATGTTTCCGCTGTGGAATAAACGAATATTCACTCTAAATAAGAAAAAACAAGATAATAAATAAGCCTGTCAGTTCAGATAAGATATTACTGCTAAATGAGTTAGAAATACGTTCGGTTTTAGAGCTTTGGTGATTTCAGAATTGCAGATAATGAGTCTTGTATCTGTTTTGTTATAACTGCTTGCTTCTGGGAAACGATAGCTTTTCTTTGAAGAGGAATAAAAAAAGTCAGCAGACATGAACTCTGAATAATACTTTGCTGTTGACAAAACTATTCTCACAAATCATTTCACCCTCCAAGCAACAATGCGAGAGACTTTTATTCTATTTTATCCATAGAGCTGGTCAAGCTGAGAAACTTGCAGAGGGTCACACAACCAGGAAACAGTAGGACTGGAAACATTTGTATCCTCTGTCACCTACAGGGGATTTGGTACTAGGTCCTATTTCCAATTTAACCCCTTCCTATTGTGGAGATTTGCAAGCCACTGAACCTCACCAAAGCTTAGTTTTCTTGTCTATAACCTAGGGATAATTATGTTTTCTGCCTAGTTCAAAATATTGCAGTAGGAAACAGATTATCTTGTTCTATGTAAATAAAAGATATTATTATTATACACCTGCATCTGTCTGGCTCAAAGCCTGCACGGGGCCTTGTCAGGGCAGAGAGCACTGTCTATACTCCCTGGTGAGCCCATCAGAGCTCCCTGTAGGATGGCCAGAGGGGACCTGTCCTCTCCCCCTGACCTACGCACATAGCCACAGCTGCAAAGTCCTCATTTTTTAAAACTTTCAGTTGATCTCTGAGCACATTCCATTCTCATGATGTACAAATGTTAAAGGACATTTGCCTCCAAGCATGCTGGAAGAAAAAAATGGAACATCTTTTTCAGTCTTTGGACCTCAGAATATATAACTCAGGTAATAAAAATGTATCATATCACATGTTTTATTATTCATTTCCATGTAATGTAATGTAATACAGAGATATATATTATTTAGAAGGAAATTATCTTTCTTTTCATTACAGTTTTTTCAGGACCTCACTAAAAAGCAGCAAAGCCAAAATCTGCTTCAAAACCTCTTGAGAAGTGTGTCCAGAAAAATAAAGG
The DNA here is from genome assembly GCA_028533085.1 of Varecia variegata. Classification (NCBI taxonomy): domain Eukaryota; kingdom Metazoa; phylum Chordata; class Mammalia; order Primates; family Lemuridae; genus Varecia; species Varecia variegata. The sequence goes on from JAQIFY010004035.1 coordinate 11,265, forward strand.
ATGTTATATTTTGTGAGGGATTCAGGTAAAATGCAGATCAAACCAGTTCCTGCCCATGTATTTTGCAGGTTTCCACTTGTACTATAGCATCAAAGGACAAGTCGGGCAGGGCTCTGTTCTCTCAACACTAGCACAAGGGAAACATTATAGTACAGTTGTCGCTTACTTCCTTCTAATTTTACACATACACACACATCAAATTCCATAGAAGTAAATATATATATTTCATCTGTGTATAAGTATCTATTGTACACATATGTATACACATATACATACACATGTATGTACACATACTCTATGAATGATTATTTATCTTATACTAATTACCTCATGTGAATTAGCTACTCTAGGACGCACTGGGGATAAAACAAAACAACAAATAATATAACCTAGTCCCTAACCTCTAGAAGGACATTCATGGGAACGAATAATTTGATTAGTGCAGTATAAGGAAGTTATCACAGTTTTATTGAGGGCCCAAGGAGATTGTACAGGACAGTGTATATACCTCTTCGACTACATATAAATCTTCTAGAATCAAGGAATATAGAGACACCACTTTTTATTTTTTCAACAGATAGAATATTATTTTGCATATAGTATATGCTTAATTCATATTTTATTGACCAATATCATTTCTTTTCAGTACTCTGAAAGGCATTATTCTGGAGAAGGGACCAAACTTTGCATTTAAAAGTCATACTTGCTAGAGTGACTTCTACATATGATGCACCCAAATTAATGCTTTATTTTCCCAGACTGTGCAGATGTTACATTGTGTTTTCATTTATTTATAAGGTCTTAAATTAACAAAAAAA